>OY821521.1:167674708-167837208 GCA_963682025.1 Cordilura impudica | reverse complement strand
GGGAATCAGCTTCATATGGGGCTATGTCTACGAATTGTCCTATATGGTTTGTTTTTGGACTATTGATAACTGGATGGAATAAACATACACAAACCCAATCTGACCGAGATCTATATAATAATTTGGATCTTATGGCAATTTATGTCGATTTCTAGGGGTCATAAGTATGGGGACAAGGTCTGAACATGAACCGATTTTTACCAATTTCAATGACCTTCATCCTCTGGCCGATAGAAGCTTATATGATAAAGTTCATCATAACATATTCATATTTGCGTCCTGTGGGTATATTACAAAGTTTACATGGCCACAAAGAAGGACGGACGGACATCACTAAATCAACTCAGGAAGTGATTTTGAGTCGATTGGTATAATAAAAGATGGGCCTAGGTCAATTATTTTTGGTAGTTACAAATATCAGCACAAAGTCATTATACCCTAACCACAGAGGTATAGGGTATTAAAATTAAAACAATTTTTTATCCCCTTTAATTCATTTTTTGTTATTCAGAAGACAGGAAAAAAGCATTATAAATATGGAAATCATGTTGTGTTGATATTTCAGATAAATTTTTCTTCTAAGCTAAAGAAAACATATACATATTGTTTTTGCCATATTTTTTTTAACAGTTGTGGGGTCTTATTTTTTTTTCTTAAGAAAAACAAACATTTTGTTAAATTCTTATAAAAATTAGCAAATATAAAGAATATGATAAAATAATAATCAATGTTTTGATTCCCCCCATACAAATCAACTCAGTTGTTGCTTAAGCATTCTCGTATCTTCAGACAACAAAAAGTACATGGAAACTTTATATTTATATAGTTTAGACTTGTGTCTATAAAGGCTACGAGATGCATATCTGACCATTATTTAACGCAAAACTCTCTCAAGAAGCTCATCTTGTAGGGTATCGTTTGGTAGGTCTGGATCGACTATAACCTTCGTATATGTTATATATAAATACAGTAAAAGCTCCCATAACCGGACACTCACCGCCGCGGTTATGAGAGATGTCCGCTTATCAGAGAGGTACACATTTTTTTAATTTGAAATATTTTATTTTATTATAATACATTTTATTAAAATATTACCGACCAGTCTACTGCGGTTGGAAAAATTTATTTATAGTAGATTGCTTCAACTTGAATTGGCTCAACTTGAGCTGTTGGGTTTCAAAGTGACCTTCTATGTTTTTAATGTGTTGGAATGCTACAAAGTTATCTGTTGCAAAATGCTTCAAATGGGCAATTTCTTTCAATGCATCATCATACGAAGTTATTGAATCAGCTATTTCTACATCAACCTCACCTTCAGCCTAAATGCAGTCATCTTCAGTGTAGACACTTTCATCGACTTTTAAAAATTCGTCAAGACCATCCGATTGAGGGAATACTCTTTGTAAGTTTGCATACGCTTCCAGTATGTATATAGGTATATCATCCTCGTCATCGAAATCCGGAAGAATATAAACTACTTCTGAAAATCCAGCTTTACGAAAGCAGTTTTTGATGGTTGCAGCTTCAATTTTATTCCAAGATGCTTTGATGAAGTATTAAGCTTCAAGGACATTAATAGATTTTGCCAGATCTGATGCTGAACTTGCTGTATCAACTTTTGGTAGTAAGCACTTTAATATTAAGCCCTTATAGTGAACCTTAAAATTTGTATTATGCCTTGGTCAAGGGGTTGGCAAATTGCAGTTGCATTCGCAGGCAAAAAATCTATTTTTATGTTTGTTAAATTTAATTCCCTTGGATGAGATACCGCATTATCCAGGAACAAGAGAATTTTATGTTTCTGAGATCTCATTTTCCTGTTGAACTCCAGCAGCCATTCAGTCATGATGTCTCGAGTCATCCATGCTTTTTTGTTGGATTTCCAATCCACTGGTAGTTCTTTAATAAGAAGATTTTTGAAGGCTCGAGGGTGGGCTGCTTTACCTTTGACCTACAGTAGCTCTTTATTTCCAGCCATGTTTACACAAAACACAACTGTGAGCCTTTCCTTCGACAATTTCCTATTTTACCAGTTTTGTTAGGTAATGCGCGAAAGAAAAGCCCGCTTTCATCTGCGTTACAAATATTTTCTGGCTTGTATCCACGCAGCAAAGATGGCAGCTTGGCCTTGAACTGCTGCCCATCCATCGGATTTACATCTGCAGCTTCACCAGTTATACACTTAAAAGCAACATTATTCCTTTTGTGCCATTTTTGTAACCATCCATCTGACGCAGAAAAATAGATACACTCAATTGCACTGCTATTTCGTGTGCCTTATATGGCGTTCACACTTAAGTGTTTAGCAAAGTGTTTAGTGTTTATGCGATAAACAAGTCAAATTGAGATGTTTTCCCATAAATTTTTTCGTTTGGCTAAACATCTCAATTGAGATGTTTAAATCTTAAACAACTCAAAAACCGAAAATATGACAGAGTTGTATTTAACTTTGCGCATGTTCAGTGCAATATTTCTCATGTTTGCCAAGTTGGCATCCTTGTTTTTTTAACATTACTATTAAAGTGGCATTACAATCATAAAAATACAATACAAAATACAATACAAAAATGAAAATAACGCATCTATATTGATAATTTCATCATTAATATAATTTAAGTAGTTCGCCGCCAATTTAATGATATTATTTTTTTTTTATCAATTTTCACAATTTTATAACTTTTCAATTGTTTTTTATTTTTGAAACAGCTGTTCAATTTGCTGAAATGTTTAACTTAAACACACTAAATCAAGTGTGAACGACTGTGTTTTGTTTTGCAAAACATGAGCTAAAACACCTCAAAATATCATAGTGTGAACACCATATTAGCCTCTACAATCGGACCAGGAATTGGAATATTTTGACATCTAGTCTTCGCGAACCAATCAAAGCACATTTAATCTATTTCAGAGCCACCTGCTGTAACAAATATTCTCTTTTGATGAACATTTACCCCAGACTCCCATTTGGAACGAATGGAATCTTTATTTTTATTAATTTCTGCAGCCTGTGCTTTGCCAATATTGAACCTTCAAAAATAAAAATTATTATAAAAAATTGCGTTGCCTAAAGAACAACGAACTTCACCTTTTCGAAATTTCGCGCACTGACAATTTCTCTTTTTCAAACTCATTAATAATTTCAATTTCTTCCTTAATAAATAACATGTGTTTTTCGGTGCCATTTTTTTTTTTTTTGCTTTGAAGAATAAAAAGAAAATAAACACGAGCTAAGAAAACAACTTTTCAAATAATCAGCGATTTCAGTGCCATCCTCTACACATATGCCATGAATATGAGTATGTGAATTTACATTTTCGTTAACCGGGGAATCACAAAATTGGTTGGCATCAACACAAATATGAATCAGAGTTGTAAAAAGAGGAATTACAGTTTGTGTATTTTATCGCTCCTGTCCGCTTATGATAGATATTTTGAACAAATTTGTTTAAAATGAAGTGTCCGCGTCCGGTTATTGGAGCGTCCGGTTATGGGAATGCATTTTGTATAGAAAAAAATATGAAAAGCTTGGGTCGACGAAATTTGTCTGGTTATTGGAGTTGTCCGGTTATGGGAGCTGTCCGTTTTGGGATTTTTCACTGTATATATATATTAATATTTTTTTTTTACATTTTTAGCCTATCGCCTTTATGTTTTTTACTATCAGTTGTCTTAAATTTTTCTATATGATTAAAGTAGAGAATATATGATATTTAATTTCCCGCTTTGGAAATTTAAAATCAATCTTGTTTCTTTTCAAAAAGTTCGAGTTCTTATAAAAAATACCTCTTCTTTGAAGAAAAGTACTCTTTCTTCAAAACGCATATTTTCTTAAAAAGGACGTTTTCTTAAATAAAACTTTTTCTTAATAAAATAAATTTTCATAAAAAAGTAAATTTTGTTCCGAAAGTATAACATCGAGTATAGTTTCCTTAAAAAAAACATATTTTCTTTAAAAAGCAACTTAAGTTCCAAAAGAAATTTATATATGAAAGTACATTTATACAAAAAAGTACATTTTCCTTCAAAAGTACATTCTCCTTCAGAATAGTATTACTACTAAAGTACCTATTCTTCCTAAGAAGTTTTACTTCCCTTTTTTTTTGTCAAAAAGTACATTTCCTTCAGAAAGTACCTTTTCTTGAAAAATTAAATTTTCACAAAAAACAATTTTTCTTAAAAAGGCACATTCAATCAAAAAGTATTTCTTAACAAATATATTTTCTTCAAACAGAAACGTTCCTTAAAAATATACGTTTTCGTACAAAAATGTCCTTTCTTAATAGTGCTTTTACTTCAAAAAATCCTTTTTCTTTAAAACATAAATTTTCTTAATAAATTCAACTCTCTTTAAAAAGTACCTTTTCTTTAAAATGTTACATTTCTTCAAGAAGTACATTTTCTGTAAAATACTGCCTCTTCGTTATAAGTACCTTTTCTTCAAAAAAGACCTTTCTCAAAAAGTACTTTTTCTTAAGAAGTTGCCTTTATTAAAAATATAGCAGAATATATAAAAAAGTAATATCTATTTTATTTATAAAATTTTTCATGCGTCTTTTTCTATTCGCTTTTGAAGTTGCTACATAAAATTATTTACATTTACTCTGTGCATTTGTTTGGAATAAGGCTTGGAATTTTTTTTTGATATTTTATTGGAAAATCTTGAAACTACATAAAAATTCATACGAAATAAAAGTATTTTAAAATTGTTTAATTATTGTACAATATTTAATTATTATTGTATAATAGAAATGGAAGATTTTAATGGAAAAGATATTATTGAAAAAATCGCGCCTATACGTCTAAAGTGAGTCAACTCAAAATTTAAAAAATTTTCAGTAGAGGCAAAAAACGGTTTTTTTTTAAATATTTACTATAAAATTTAAAAACAGTTGTTTCATTGTAAAGAATTGCGAAAATTAAGTATACAACAGTAGATGTTTTTGCGATTTTTTCAGTGATCATCAAAAATAAAAAGTTTTTTGGGTGCAACTCAAAATATGTCTTTTTAGTGGATTCTAAAGAAGTTACTCTTATAACACAAAGAGATTTACAACTGTATTTTTTTTTTTTTAAAAAGACTAGAAAAACCGATGTAAGATTTTTACAGTAAATAGATATGACCACTGTGTATCGTGTTCTTGCAAAAAGTGAATATTTAAAAATTTTGAGTTGACTCACTTTAGAGGTACAGGTGCGATATGTTTTATTTAACTGAATTAGCTGTTGCAACATCAGATTTGAACAATACTGAAGATGTATTCACTTTGAAAGCAGAAGACAAATAAAACAAAACATTATGAATACAAATACAAAGAGAAATTCATGAAAAAAATCAGAGAAAACAGAAATCGTCAAATCGTTCGCTTACCATTACGAATTGCATACAAGTTACATGGTAGAATTACATGACATATTTCATGAAAATTTCATAAGATAAATGGGCTCTTAATAAGTGATTTTTCTGATAATGGTGCTTATTAGATTTGTTTTCTTCAAACATACTTTTTCATAATACAATGCCGTGTCCTAAATAGTACCTTGAATTTAAACACTACGTTTGCACCTGTTATTTGGTGAGTATTTCTATTAAATATATAGGTTTTCTTAAAAAGTACCATTTCTTAAAAATATCTTCCTTAACACGTTCACTGCCCACTACGAGTATACTCTTAGTTGGCTTCTAGGCAGGGACGCCCACTACGAATATACTCGTAGTTGGCATATGATTTGTAATAGTTAATTTAATTTTACGGCGTAGAGAGTTAGAATCTGATATTTGTTTGGGCAACGGAGAAAATCCAGAAAACAAATTTCATGATATTTTATCCATAACTTTTCCTAAAATTTTCAAAACTATGTGAATAATCCATTTATGGAAAATTGGTGATGGCAAATAGCGTACACACAAAAAAGACGAGTTAATAAAAAACAAAATTTTGTATAAAACACATTTCCTTAAAAAAAGTATCTTTTAATATATGTTTTACTAAAAAATTATCTTTTAATGAAAGCACCCATTAATAAAAAAATACCCTTAAATAAAAAAAACTTTTTCTTATAAAGGAAGTTATCCTTAAAAGAGCAAATCTTATATATAAAATTCTTCTGTCGCGGTGTTTGTAGTAAAATTCCGCAGAAACGGATCGGCCGATTTTCATGAAATTTTGTGCGCATATTGGGTAGGTCTGAGAATCGGACAACGTCTATTTTTTTTTTCATAGGGACACGGGTAGGGATACCCCCCATACAAAGTGAACTTTTAAAATCAGATATCTGGAGTACTATGGCAGCCATAAGTGCCACGCCCACTTGAGATATCAAAAAAAAATACCTGTTGTCCGTTTCTGGGACCTACCCAACATCCACACAAAATTTCATGAGAATCGGTCAAGCCGTTTCGGAGGAGTTCAATTACAGAGACCGCGACACGAGAATTTTATATATAAGAAGTTAAGCTCCTCCTTTTTTTTGTTTTTCATTTTATTTTTTTGTTTAGAGCGATTTGACTGCAATTCAGAATGTATGTATGTTTTGTCATAGGAAATTTTTGTATGTATAAATGGACCCGATAGGTGGCGCTGGGGTAATGTCATTTCGAATATTCTTATTTACGGTGCGATTGTACTGAAACTATGAATGTACATATATGTATGTTAGATGATGCCAAAAATTTTTTTGTTGGACCCGGTAGATGGCGCTGGCGTTCGAAAAATAATGAGTTGTCAAATTTATTTAAATTTTATAAGTTCCAAAATTCACAAACGTTTTTATATACAAATGTTCTAACCAAAAAGGAAGGAAAAATTGCATTGGCTATTGCTTTATCCGGAATAGCCGCAACATTATTGCATGGTGGTCGCACAGCTCATTCAGCACTCAAATCACCGTTAAATGTACAAACGAATGAGAATGCCATATTAATATAAAAAAAAACATTTCGCTATGGCAAAAGTTCTGCAAAAATGCAATATTATTATTTGGGATGAATATAACATGGCTTACAAACATTCCTTAGAAGCAATACATAGAACTTTAAAAGATTTGAAAGGCAATGAAAGACTTTTTGGTGGAATTCTCATTTTATTATCCATGATCCAACGGCTGACCAGTTTTCAAAACAGCTGCTTGGTTAAGTGAAAGAACTATTTAAGCCGCAAAAAATTTCGATGTCGATAATATTAATGTTATTATTCAGGACATGATTGATTCCGAAAGTGTTATTTCAAATCTATGGATAGTGTTGTTGAAGAAAATGAAGCAGTCAATTATCCAACAGAATTTTTGCATTCACTTGATGTGCCCGATCTTCCGCCACATTTATTAAAATTAAAAGTTGGTTCTCCAATAATTTTGCTACGTAACCTCAACGCTCCGAGACTATGTAATGGAACCAGGTTAATTGTTGAGAGGATAATTCCCAATGTTATTGAGGCCACAATTCTCAAAGGCAAATTTAGAGGAGAACATGTCTTGCTGCCAAGAATTCCTATGATTCCTACCGATACACCGATAACATTCAAAAGATTGCAATTTTCCGAAGAGATTATTGACCATCAATAAATCTCAAGGACAACCATTGCAAATATGTGGTTTGGACCTCGAAAACAGTTGTTTTTCCCGTGTCGAAAAGCCAGCAAATTTATTAATTTACTGCCAGAATAAGGAAACTAAAAATATTGTTCACTCTTTTTAGAATTACAATGATAGAAATATATTGGTCATTCTTATACATACGTATGTTACAATAAATATTTATTTTATTTTCATAAATAAAACATGGTGTTTCTTTAACAGTTTTAATATTAAAAAATGCACAAACATTTTTTTTATATAGATATATACAGATTCTAACTAAAATTAAAAATTCATTGAGGGCAAAACAAGGTTTCCGGGTCCAGCTAGTTTTCTTATAAAAGTACATATTATGAAAAAAAATTCCTTTTAATGAAAAGTGCCGTTTGCTAAAATATTATCCTTCCTTTAAAAGGAACCTTTACCAAAAAAAGTACATTTTCATCAAAACGTACATTGCCTTAGAAAAGTACCTTTTCGTACAAAAATACATTTCCTGAAAAAGTATCTTTAACTTAAAAAGTACCTTTTATTAAAAAAGTATTAAAGAAGTACATTTTCTTAAAAAACTACCTTTTTCTACAAAAGAATGGTTTTCTAAAATAGTAACTCTTTCTAAAAAGTAAATTTTTCTAAAATAGTACCTTTTCTTAAAGAAATACATTTTCCTAAAAAAGTATCTTTATTTTAAAAATAAGTTTTATTAAAAAAGTGCCTTTTATTAAAGCAGTACTTTTTCTTAAAAAGTATCTTTTAAAAAAAGGTAAATTTTCTTTAAAAAAAACATTCTACTAAAAAAGTACCTCTTATTAAAAAAGTATATTTTATTCAAAGAGTACCTTTTATTAAAAAAAATACGGTTTGAAAAAAGGAAGTTTTTTTTTGAAAAGCACCCTTTAAAAAAAGCATCTTTTATTAAAGAAGTATTTTTTTTTATTATACAGGTACCTTTTATTAAAAAATAACTTTTTTAAAAAACTAAGTTTTTTTTGAAATAGTACCATATTTAAAAAAGTATCCTTTTTTATAGTACCCTTTATGAAATAAGACAAAAAGATTTAATTTAAAAATTAAAAAAGTACCTTTTATGAAAGATGTACTTTTTTTTACAAGGTACCTTTAACAAAAAGGTAAATTTTCTTTAAAAAAAACATTCTACTAAAAAAGTACCTCTTATTAAAAAAGTATATTTTATTAAAAAAATACATTTTGAAAAAAGTAAGCTTATTTTCAAAAAGTACCCTTTAATAAAATCATCTTTTATTAAAGAAGTATTTTATTAATTAAACAGGCAGCTTTTATTAACAAAGAACTTTTTTAAATAAGTAAATTTTTTGAAAAAGTACCATATTTAAAAAAGTACCTTTATTTTTAAATAACCTTTTTTAAAGTACCTTTTATGAAAAAAGTAAAAACTATATTTTATTTAAAAGTTATCTTTTATTAAAAAGAGTACCCTTTTAAAAATAACATTTTTTAAAGTATCTTTTATGAAATAAGTAAAAACTATATTTTATTTAAAAATTATCTTTTATTAAAAAAGTACCCTTTTAAAACAAAGTACCTATTTTTAAAAAGTACCTTTTTTAAGAAAAGTACCTATTTTTTAAAACGTACCTTTTTTTAAGAAAAGTACCTATTTTTTAGAAAAGTACTTTTATTAAAAAATTACTTTTTATTCAAAATTTACCTTTTATTAAAAAAGTATATTTTATTTAAAAATTACCTTTTATTTAAAACGTACATTTTATGAGAAAGGAACATTTTATTAAAAAAGTACATTTTTGTCGAAAAGTAAATTTCCTTAAAAAGGCTTCTTTCATATATGTATGTCATTAAAAAGTTACTTTCTCTTGCAAAAGTACTATTTCATAAAAAATACTTTTTCTTAAAAAACTGTTTTTTCTCAAAAAGTATTTTTTTAAATGTACTTTTTCTTAAAAAGTTTGTTTTTCTTTAAAAATTACCCTTTCCAAAAAAGGAAATTTTCTTTAATATAAGTGCCTTTTCTTTACAAGTACCTTGTCTTAAAAAATTGCCTTTCCCAGAAACCCAAATATTCTTAAAAAATAGTTTTTCTTAAATAGTAAATTTTCTTAAAAAGTAACTTTTCTTAAAAAAGTGAATTTTCTTGAAAAATTAACTTTTCTTCAAAATTTAACTTTTTGCTAAAGCTATCTACATGAAGAAGTTCCTTTTCTAAAAAGACCATTTCTTGAAAAAGTACTTTTTCTTAAGGGGTATACTTTTCTTTAAAAATGATATCTTTTAAAATAGGCATTCTGCAAATGTACCTTTTGTTAAAAAAGTAAATTTTCTTACAAAATTAATTTTTCTTAGAAAAAGTTCTTTTTCATAAAGTACCTTTTCTTCGGCAAGTAATTGAAAAAGTAATTTTTATTTTAAAAGTTATTTTTTTTTATAAAAAATAAGCTTTTAGTAAGGAGAGCATACTGTTAAAAAATTACATTTAAAAAAATTCATTGAAAAAAGTGAATTTTTAAAAAAAATACATTTTATTAAGAAATTATTTTTCTTATAAAAGTACGCAAAATATATCGACAGCTATTGTTGTTTGCACTAAGGATTAAGTAATTCACTAAGTACATACATCTTAACGACAGTCGACAAATCTATTTTTCTATTTATTTAAATTGTAAACGAGTGGCATCTCTGTCAAAATAAGCGAAAAACACAAGGAAGAATAGAAAAAACAAATTACTTCGTGTTTGACAGGATGATTTTATGTTTATGTTTAATATCTTTATTTTTTTACTAATATTTCTGTGTATTTATTTGAAAATGAAATAATGAATTGAATATGCTATTTAATTTTTTTATTTATATAAAAAAGTTTTTTAATTGAAGCAAAATATTTTCACTATTTTATGATTTTTATTTATGTATGACGACATTTCAACCTAAAAATTTAAGTTTTTATCGATTGAATAAACAACACAAAAATGGTTGTCGTTTAGATAACAACAACAGCTGACTTTAACAATAACGAATATCGTTTAAAAATTTTACTGATAATTTTGCAATTTTCTTTTTTTAACGATTCGACTATCGTTAAAAGAAGTTACTGAATCGCGATACTGAAAAGCTATTAATTTCTCCTGAATGTCAATATTTTTTTTAAATGTAAAAATTTTTTAAATGTAAACATAGGTATTTGGTGTTTTTTTTTTTTGGAATTTCAATTTGTGTTTAACGAATAAAATTTATATATTAAAGATGCAATTGATGTCTTCTAAATTTAAAATTATAATTTCCGACGTTTTGATATGATTTTCTGAAATTCAATTAATTGTAATTTATAATTGGAAATTTTTAATTCCAGTTTTTAGAATTGATATTTTCTTAAATTTGAATGGAAAATTTAAAAAGTGCAATTTTGTATTTATGTGTATAATAATGCTTTAGTAATTATAAACAATTTTTAAAAATTAGATGTAATCGCAATCAGATATTTTTAGGTAAAGCAGAATAATAATTCTATATAACTATGTAGAATTGTTTTGAAAGCAAAAAACTCATTGATGAACTCGGTAACTCTATTTTGTAAGGACAACAAAAAGTTAATATGCCAAACTTATGTTCATATTTGTAAAAGAATAATGAAAAAACGTATGAAATAAAAGACCAGTCCGTGTATACTCTTAACATTGTTCTGTATGATATCTAGTTGAAAATATTAACATTCATGTTAAAATAGAAAATAACTATTGCAAAGCTAATTAGAACAAACAAAAATTGTGGCGCCATCTACTGTGGCATAGTCACACTGAGCAAAATGAAGTGACACTCTGTTAATGCAAAAGAAATGTATTTTCCCCACAACAAAATACTGCAGAATTTTATGTAAACAAAATAATATACCGATTTATTTCTAACATGCAGTTGTTATGGATATACATATATAGAATATATGTATATTATTTGTATTATTTAATATGTTTATGTAAATATTACACACAAAAAATACAACATCAAACGTTATTTTTGTGTTTTTCTCTTTAAATAAATTTATACATAAAATTTTTTTTTGCTAAATTTACATTGTTTTTTTTATATTACCAACTAGGTATTTTAGTATTATTTGCTTTAGATGCTGGTGAATTTTTACTCCCTTTACATATATTAACTCGTAATGTCTGCTTGTCGAAAAAATTTTGGATCGATTTTAACCCCTTTCCCGTGACCCATTCGATCTGAAATTTTGCAGGCAGGCTCTTGGTAATAACAGAAATGATCTTACAAATGTTTTTAGTGACGCCAAAACAATGGAAACTTTTTAAATTTTCTACCAGAGTTAATAAAAAAATGTACAAAGGATTAGTTTTTATTATATTATTACCACAACGACCACAAAAACAACAAGTCCAGCTATGACAACAACACAACATTTAGAATAACAACAAGAACAATATAGCAACATCTTATTTTTAATTTTTTTTTATTTTTCAGAGATTTCCCTGGACTTGTTCCACCGATTTTAATGATTTTTAAAACAGAAATCTTCCCATGAATTTGGAGAATCATTCTCACTAAAAGTGATCACTGTAGCTGCACTATTGAGGGCGTGATCGTGACAAGAACAACATAGAAAATTATATTTTTTCAAGACTTTTTTTAGTTCTTCATTCAAATCTCGGGCCCTAATCGACCGATTTTGACGATTTTAAATAGCAAACTTTTCAGGATGTTAGTGAATCATTTTTTATATCAACGAGCACCCTATCTGCCCGATTGATGCCGTCATCGTGATTTCCACAGACGGACAGACGGACATCACTATATCAACTCCGGTTGTTATCAGGATCACAAATATATATATTTTATGGGGTCCAAAATTTTTTTTCTAATTATTACAAACGGAATGACAAACTTATATATACCCTCTGCACACTGGAGTGGAGGGTATAAAAACTACTGAATATTATCTCAAATTTCGTTTTTTATTTGAGAGTACAATCCTTCCGGTTAATAATGGAAAATAATTTCATTCAAATGGCTGCCTCGGCTGGTCATGCTGTAGCCTACACAATCGGTCCAATTTTTAAGCACATTATCGATTGTGTGCAGCTGTATTTCACCAATGGCTGCACGAATATTGTCCTTTAAAGCGTCAATTGTCTCTGGCTTGTTGGCGTAACACTTATCTTTGAGGGCACCCCACAAATAATAGTCCAACGGTGTCAAATCGCAGCTCCGAGGTGGCCAAACGACATCAGCTCTGCGGCTGATAATGCGATCTTCAAAAACAGGGCGCAAAACATCGAGTGTAGCTTCGGCTGTGTGGCACGTAGCGCCGTCCTGTTGTAACCAAATGTTGCCAATATCCGCCTCTTCAATTTTTGTGAACAAAAATTCGTTCAACATGGCCCGATAACGATCGCTATTGACTGTAACGGCCACTCCTTGCTCATTTTCGAAGAAAAATGGCCCAATTATGCCTCTGGACCAAAATCCGCACCAAACAGTGACTCGTTTTGGGTGTATCGGCTTTTCAATGTATGCGTGTGGGTTTCCGTGCCCCAAATGCGACAATTTTGCTTGTTTACATACCCGCTAAGATCAAAAAGAGCTTCATTTGAAAAGATGATTTTTTTTGGCAAAATCGGCATCTTCTGTAAGTCGATCGCAGGCCCACTTAGCGAAGCGAAAACGCATTGGATGGTCATTTGGCATCAACTCCTGAACCAATTGGACTTTCTATGGCATCATACCAAGGTCTTTATGCAAAATTCGTCTCAATGATGCCTCCGAAATGTTCAATTCTTGAGAACGACGGTGAATTGATGTTGATGGCGCATCACGCACAATTTCTGCCACAGCAGCAATATTCTCGGGTGTACGCACTGTTTTTGGCTTTTCGCGGTTTGGTTTATCGATGAGGATGACAGCTTCTTTCACTTTTTTTCACAAGATAACGAACATACGGAGCTGACGGTGCTTCTCTTCTTCCAAAATCCGTACGCAATTTTCGCACACATTCTGCAACATTACCATGATTTTCACAGTAATGTCGCAATATTTCCCAGCGTTGTTCAAGCGTACACACAACCATATTCGTTCAGCGGAAGGATAAAACTAAGTATCTGTCAAATCAGACATGAGCTAAGTGTTACCATTCACGAAATAAGCACTAGTTGAAAAAAAAAACGTTTGATGGCGGACCCTTCAGATATTGCTGAAAAAGCAGTTGAAAATAAAGATGTTTGTTCAACCATATTCCTTGATGTAAGTCAAGCATTTGATCGAGTTTGGCATTAAGGACTTCTATATAAATTGTACAAAGATCTACCAAAAGAATTCTACAGAATTTTAAAATCGTATCTCACTGATCGTCATTTTAGAGTAAAATTGGAAAATGAATATTCAAATTTAAAAACGATAGAAGCAGGTGTACCACAAGGCAGTGTCCTTGGACCCATTTAAACCTGCTGTATACAAGAGACCTGCCCATACCCCAATCCGCAACAAAAGCAACAGCAAAACATGAGAAAGAATCCACTAATAAAATACAAAACGCTCTTTCAAATACCATATGCTAATACCGCCAAATACCTAGGCATGACACCTGCTGCAAAAATAAAGTGGAAGGAACACATAAAAAAAACTCAAGAAATGAAACTTAAATTCAGACGATTGTACTGGTTACTTGGAGGTAATTCTAAAGTATCTCTAAGTAACAAACTCATGGTGTACAACCAAATAACTAAACCAATATGGACGACGGAATCCAGCTCTGGGGCTGTTCAAAAAAAACCAATATACAAATTATACAAAAAACACAAAACAGAGTATTACGTACTATCGTCAAAGCTCCATGGTTTATTCGAAACGATGATCTGAATAGAGACTTGAGGATAAACACCGTAATTGAAGAGACAAAATGTCATGCACAAAAGCATGCAACACAACTCCAGCTTCATACATATGAAGATCTTAATGAAATCTTCTTTTCTCACAACCTTTTGAGGATAATTACTGAATTATTACTCGTCACACTATTTTACATCATATTGTAATATTACTAAATGAATTTTACTCAGTTGTAATTGTATTAATAAATAAAAAAAAACCTTTTCTTAAAAAAGTTTGATATCTTAAAACATACATCCCTGTTCTTGAAACGTTCTTATTTGAATAAGAGTGAATTTTAAATCACATGAAATTGAAATTTTGTGTTTCTTGAAACCACTTTTTTTATTTATTTAATGGAAACATATGTTTGAGTTAAGAACATATGTATCTAGAAACCGAGGTGCCATATTTTTCTTTATTCAGTTTCACAAAAAACTTTTTATTATTTTGTGCATGTTTTTTCTTAAGTTCATACAAAAAGTATAAAGAAAAATATTTTCTTTTAAAATAACAACTTATTTGTCCATTTAATTGTTTTTGTTCTTCAATTTCATTCAATTAAAAATGACTTTTCTATTTTTAAAAAGTTAGGCATCACCAAAAAATATTTCGATATTCAAATAAATTGGATTTGACTGGCATCACTACTGTTTCGAACATATGCGAAAAAATAAAAATATGTGATTTGATGAAAAATTTTTTTTTAAATTCCTTTATTTGCAATAATTAGTGCATAAAGAATCTATGTTATAATTGAAAAAATTATAATGGAAAATAGATTCTGTAAATAAAAAGTTTTTATTATAGTTATAGAACAGCATCATCGCACAAAGTGTGTTTTATTAACATCGACCACTTTTTACGAGTTTTTTTTTTTAAATCAGCGCAAAATGTAGACGTTTTTTAAAAACGTTTTTTTTTTTCATAAAATTAATGTCTAATTTTTTAAAATAGTGACAAGGTTCAATAAAAAAACATGTTAGAGTTAAAATATCAATTAGTTTATTTTTTATCTCTTAAGACCTGCTTAGTAGAAAAAAAGGGCATTTGTTTTGATTTCACAAAGCTTTTTCTAACGAGAAAAAATATTCTTATTGAAATTAGAGAACAGCAAAAAACTCGTAGACTTAAGAATTTTTTCATTTACGAATCTTTTTTTGTGATAGTGGTTTCAAGAACAGGGGTGATAACCTTTTCTTAAAAAATTGCCCGTTCTTAAAGAAGTAATTTTTGTTAAAAAATTAGATTTTCTTAAAAATGAAAGTTGTCTTAATATTTAATTGTTCTTAAAAATGTAATTCTAACCAAAAAGTCCTTTTGTCTTAATTTTGTTTTCTTAAAAAATACATTTTGTTAAAAAAAAAATTAATTTCTTAAACAATTATTTTTCTTCTCAAAAAGTACCGTTTCATAAAAAAGTTAAAACAATGACATTTTCTTAAAAAACATTTGTTTAAAGAAGTAATTTTCAACAGGCGACATAAGCGCCTTACGACTTATTACTAAAACCATAAGAACGCAGTTGGAATGCTTCAAAGATTCGGCATAGCTAAATTTAGCTCTCTTACCCATTTCGATTGTCTGTTACTGCAAGCTGACTTATAAGCTAAAATATTTTTAGCACTACATATTTCTTTTATATGTTTGTTTGTTAGTGTTTGTTGTCTTGTCCATTCAGAAGATACTTTATCATTATTGCTCTATTTGTTTTATATGTTACACTGATTCTATTGTTGTTGTTTGTTTTTGTATTTCACTGTTGTTGTTTAATTTGCGTTTGTTACTGTCACGATAATAATCATAAATATTATTTATATATTTTTGAATTAGAGAAATTTCCAATTTAAGTTTGTATGTACGAGTATTTTTTTTTGGGATTTTCTTTATTGCAATTTTTAAGTATTTTTCTTTTCATTTCATTTCAGTTTTTTTTTTGGCAGCTAATATAACAATTTTTGAACGGCAATAAACGTCCTTGTGAAATATGTCGTTTGTTGTTTTTGTTAAATATTTAAAAAACGAAACTGAATGCAAAAATTGGCCTTTGTTAATAAGAAGTATTTCGATTTTTATTGCGTTGTTTGGTTGGTGTCCAGTCAATGCGTCTTAACCTGAATTTTATTTTCATTCTTTTAAATAAGAAACGATGTGTGGCCGGCCAGTGCGGCTCTAAAGCCATTAACCTCAATAGAGATGTTCAAATGGACAAAGAAAGGATAGAAAGTTTCATCATTATTAAAAGGACAATTATTGTGTTGGTTTTTCTTGTTTGGTTGTTCTTGACCGATTATAAATTTATAAAAATTTTATTCAATGAAAGTAAGGCCAATGCTGCACATTTTGCTGACGGTGTTGGTATTTTTATGCGTAACTCTATTGTATTTTTATGAACATTTTAAGGCGTCAGACATTTTTAATTTTTCAGATTAATTGAAAAGACTGCAACTTTAATTTTTTTAAATATATTTCTGGTTTTTTTTTTTTTTTTTAAACTGAGAAAATCTATTTATAACACTTGTGTATTTTGTTTTACTTAACCACCAATTTTAATTTTTTTAATTTTTTATATGCTCATAAGCTTTCAAATTTCTCTTTTTGTTGTTATATACATATATATTTTAAATTCATGCAAATTTTTTTCGAACGTTACACTTTAGAAAATATGATCACGTGTTTGAGGAAAAATAAAATTTCTACATACTATGTCTATGAACAGTGTTTCTGAACAATGTTTATAACCATTTTAAAAATATTTTTGAAGGTTGTTTTTTCTTGCTTGGATAGATTTCTAGCAAGTCATCATGTATAGATTAATGCTTGTACAACTCTAATAGATTATCAAAAATTTATCGAAATTCGTGAGCAAATTCTAGGACATTTTATTGTTTCAACAAATTTTTATCTTTCAATGTTTTTTAATCTATGTGCATAATGTATATGAATATTTAAATAAAATCATTAAATTGTGAATTTTAAAATTAAATTCATTAAATTTCATTATAAATAATTGTCGAACACACAGAAGATATATAAACGGGTTTGTTTATAAATAATTTATAAAGGCCTAAAGGTATGCTAATCAAGTTTAGCCAATTCACAATTCAACACAGGACTTTTGATATACAATTTTTGCAAACACATTAACAAATTTCTTAAACTCGCACACAGCATTGTATAGTTTCATGTTTTATGCATGTATTAGTAGCAATTTTAAATGATTATTGCTCAAAAAATATGTACCAGGTGGTGAAAATCTGTAAAGATGGCACACATCTGCAAAGAAATAGCTTTCAAATGGTATATTTTTTGTCAAATTCGGTTGATAACTAAAAGCGTGGAAAAGATCATAAGAAATCGCCTTGCCTATTAGTAATATTATATATTATATACGGTCTTTTCTTACACCCTTATCAGCTAGAGAAGGAATCAAAGCCACGACACCATCCCAACAAGCTCCATTACATCCAGAAATATGCAGAAATATATGGTGCGGTTTGCATGCTGGTGGCATCATCAGACCTTATTTCTTTGAAAATTGAGCCGCACCATGATCAATTACTTTTTGTTTGAAAATATAGATGACGTTGATCCCTGCGAGATGTGGTTTCAAAAGAATGGCGCTACATGCCACACGGCGACCGCAACCATCGTGGGATTTGACACTTCTCGCTTATTTCCTGTTGGGCACTGGCTTGTGCTGATAAACCTAACGCATCGTAGGCCAATATTGTTCGTGGTATTCGAACCTAAAGCCAGCAATGTCCGAAAAATGGTGTAAAATAGGCCTCATCAAGAACAGTCGCGATGTCCATATGTAGGAAGTTACTTCCAAATGTTAATGCCATATACCGATATTTCGATTAAACGATTTTTTTTATTAAAACTTATTTTTTTGTATTATATGTTATAATTTGAAGTTCTTTCGGGCTTAAAAAACAAATGTTGTTAATATAAAATGTTGATAAATGTTGGATATAAACATTTATTATAAACATTATTTACACATATTATAAACACTTTATAAAATTTATATAAACATTGTCTACAACCATTTTTATAAACATTAAAGGTTTATAAACATTTTATATAAACTAGCAGATTCCAGCGCTCGAAATTCGAGTGAAAATTATAGGAAATTTTATTTTTTCATTTAATAAAGACCCTAAAGGTGTGCATCACAATTCAACCCATTTTAAATGAAGAAAACAAACTCAACACATTAACGCAAATACATTAACAAATTTAATAAACACACATAGCATGTATAATTTTATGTATGTGTTAGTAGCAATTTTAAACGATCATAACTCCAAAATATATACCAGATGATAACAATTTGTAAATCTGGGTAACAGCTAAAAAGAAATACCTTTCAAATGATAAATTTTTTGTCAAAATCGGGGTGAAACTGTGAAACTTACATCGGTCACAAGAAATCGCCTTGCCTATTAATATTATAGATGTAGAGTATACAAATTTTTAATACATATATTATGTTCATAATTATTATTATGAACATGTTTATAAGTGTTTATTAAAAACCAAATTTTTTGGTGGTTAGTCTGTTTTATAAGCAATGTTTGGAAACGATGTATATAAACAGTGATTATAAATTATGTTTATAAACAATGATTACAAACAATGTATATAAAAAATGTATGTAAAAATTATTTATGCACAATGTATAAACACTATTTACACGTTAAACAATTGTTTCTTGTATGGTACGCATGTATAAAAAATCGTAGAAAATAGAACGCATCGATGTTTCATGCAGGAATTTGCAATATATTTTTGCAAAATATGTGAGAGCATAAGCAACTGTTTTTAATAATTAATCTTATATGTGACCTTCTCCGAGAAAAGGGTTGTGTCAAAAACGGTGGATTCTGGTACCTAAAAGGGTGTAGAAACTTTATATGCGTTTTTTTCTCAAAACTTAATTTTCACACACTAGGTCCATTTTCTCGGAAAAGGTCACATATATAAAAATGGAGTTGTGTACGTTTGTGTGTTTGTTTGTTTGTTTGTGGTTTATAGGAGACTACACCACTGTACCGATCGTCTTGAAATTTTTACAGTAGGTAACTGCCTATCCAGAAGGAAAAATAGGCTATATTTTTTGATTTTTCAAGTGGGCGTGGCACCTCCCATACAAAGTGAATTTTTAACATCTAATTTTAACATATAATATCTGGAGTACTACTTCAGCCAGAGCTCAGAAGCTATATACATATACACATTTAAATAATTCTAAGACTTGCGGAAAAAATGGGCATGATAGGACCAATGGACGTGGTACCCACCATACAAGGTAAATATTAAATATATATCTAGAGTACTGTAATAGATAAAGTCTTGAGACTTTGTGTGAGTTCATAAGCTAACGTTAGTACTCGAAAAAGGGCGGAATCCGATCAGTGGGCGTGGTACCTCAAATACAAAGTAAATATATGATGTCATATATACGAAATACTGTAACAGTGAAAGCCTTGGAACTTTGTCTGAGTTCATGAGTTACTAATGTGAGCAGTCTCAATAAAAATGGGCGGGATCGGACCAGTGGGCGTGTCACCTCCCATACAAAGTGAATTTTTAACATCTAATTTTAACATATAATATCTGGAGTACTACTACAACAAGAGTTCTGAAACTACATGTACATATTAAAATAATTCGAGGAGTTGCGGAAAAAATGGGCGGGATCGCACCAATGGGCGTTTTACCCTCAATACAAGGTAAATATTAAATGTCATATATCTAGAGTACTGTAATAGATAACGTTAGTATTCAACGTTAGTATTCGAAAAAATGGGCGGAATCCGATCAGAGGGCGTGGTATCTCCCACACAAAGTAAAAATATAATGTCATTTATCTGAAGTACTGTAATAGTAAAAGCATTGGGCGTGTTACCTCACATACAAATTAAGTATTTAATATAACATAACTGGAGTACTATAATAATGAAAGTCTAGCGCTTTGTTGGAGTTCATAAGTTATTAATGAGAGTAGTTGCCCAAAAATGGCCGGAATTAGACTAATGGGCGTGGCACTTCCTATACAAAACAATAGTTTTCTACAAAATGTATTGCCTGCTTTTTATTTGTTACGAGGGGTGTAGGGAAGCGCATCGGGTTACTGCTAGTTAATTATATTCGTAATATTTTTTTTCTATGATCCTTATTAATCCAAATACAAATGGGTAAACTATTTGTATTGTTTAATGATTTAGTAAAACGAGGTGTGCAATAAGTACGCCAAAGGTTACTTTTCAAATAAATATGATATAAAACCAATTATGCACACAAAAGATTTTTAAGTTTTTATAAAATGTTTGTTAAAAAAAATTAGTTTATACATGTTGTGACAAAAAAAAAATATAAAATAAAACAAATAAAAGAAATAAACTACCAGAAGCTTTTTATTTCAAGTATTCTTTCTCTTAAATAATTCCGGCCTATAATATTTTACATACTGGAAGTGCTTTCTGACGTAATTTTTCGCGCTGAATTCGAATCCGAGATTTTATGACATTTTAACTTGAAATTAAATTAACAAACGAAAATTACGTCAAACCAAAATGATATTCACCAAGTTGGCCAAAAGCTTCGGTATCGAGATGAAAAATTCAACGGATATATATGATCCATTCTAAAGATTTGATTTTTGAGTATCATCATTTTACTACGCTTTCATGTCTGATTGAGTGTTATGTAAAAATTTTACAATGCATTTTAAGCCAACTTCGCGATGAGTTAGACACTTCAAACTTTAAATATTGCAACTGGATGCCAAGGCAAAATGTAGTAATTTTTTGTTGTAATATCAAGTTGATGTGGCACCTCCAATACATGGTAATTATTTGTCACCATATAACTAAAGCACTATGATAGACAGCGTCATGAAAATTTGGATTTAAAAATTTTTTTTTCCAATGGTGCGTGGTAAAGGAGAAAAAATTCATAACTGCACTGTATTATTAATCGGACCGGTTTCTGGCATTTCAGCCTTCATCAGCGATTTATTGAACATTGTGATAATTGTTATGTTTCAATTGAATAGATTGTTTCTACATATATGAAATTTTTCTACTTAGGGCGGCCGTGAGGTTTAAACCATGAACCTTCACATACACTCGTACTTGCACTTTTTGGTCAGCGCTTTAGCACACTCACCTAAAGTCAGGCCTACGAGCAGTGTGGTTAGAATCAGTTTTCGTACCATACAGCTTTACTTTGTATTAATTTCAGAAGATACAACTCTGTTCAAACAAACAATCGTTATTTTTGAATTTTGAATATTTTTTGCATTTATACTTCTAATTTCCACTATTCTCAGTTTTCGTAACAAATAAAATTTTTTGTCTAGCATCAGGTTTCATGTAAATATGTGCCTTCATTGTAGTACATAAACCGAGCCCATTTAAAAACAATTGCTTAAATTCGTTACAAATAGACTTCAACACAGAATTTTATTCTACTTTGAAAATCTGAACTATCTTGAGTTCATCATATTGAGGGTGTAAGATTATTATGTGTTTTTGTAGAGTAGTAGAGATGTATACATAAGAGTGATATTTTTAATACTAAATCAAACATTTAGCGATTTAGCGATATCCGTCCGTCCGTCTGAGTGTCCATATAAACCTTGTAATCAAACTACAGGTCGCAAATATTAAACTATTTGGATGAAATTTGGTATGTCAGCTTCTATCGGGCATAGAATGAACGCTAAATTGGAGAAAATCGTTTCATGTTCAGACCTCCCCATACAAATGACCCCTATGAGATCGACTTTAATTGCCATTATATCCAAATTATTATATAGATCTCAGTCAAACTGGGTGTTCGTATTTTTATTACATCCATTTAAAAGTAGTCCAAAAATAAACCTTATAGGACAATACTTAGTCATAGCCCCCATATGAAGCTGATTCCCGATCTTCACTTAAATCGATCAAAAGCAAAAATATTGCACAGATCTTTCTCAAATTTGGTATTTATATATCTTTGCAAAAAATAAATGACCTTACCTTATACAGTCAAGATTGGGCAATTTTTCGACCTAGTCCCCGTACAAATCCGATATGAACTTTTTCATACCCAAAGGCAAAAAAAATTAATTACAATGCCACTCAAATTTGGTTTATGCTTTTTTTCTGAATATAATTAGTTGGTCGTAGGTTGGTCCATAGGGTCTTTAAATGCATGGTTTATGGTATCGTATAGTAGATCTAGACCGACTATAATTTTCTTACTCATTTATTTTATTCTTTACAGGGATATATTAATAAAAATTTATTATTTAAGCCCTGGCTACAATTTTACTGAAGAATGAAATGATAAATTATCAACGATTCATGAGTTATAGCTGAAAAACTAAATAACTATAAAACGATATAAGAAACGTTTGGCCTGAGAACGCCTAACCCTTTGGAGGATTTACTATAGTAGCCTCGTACTCTCATCGTGACTTGGAATTTATATTTTATATGAAAAATCTGCAATTTATTTTTTTTTTAAATTTATTTATTTTATTTAATTATTTTAATTTTTTGATGTGTAAACATCTATACGCGTAGGGGGGTAAATTTATATTTCACAATACAATCACAAAGACAGCGTAACATATGTTACGCACATATGTGCGCCGTAAGACAAAAACGGTGTGACTTATGATTGTACTGGTGAAAAAAATATGATACATATGTTGAAAATGAAAAATGAAAAATAAAAATGAAAGACGAAAAATTAAAAATGAAAAACGAAAACTGAAAAATAGAAAATGTAAAATGAAAAATAAAAAATTAAAACTAAAAAATTAAAAATAAAAGATGAAAAAGAAAACTGAAAAATGAAAAATAAAAAATTAAAAATGAAAAAGAAAAAATTAAAAATGTAAAACGAAAAATGAAAAATAAAAAATGAGAAATGAAAAGTGAAAAACAAGAAATGAAAAATAAAAAATAAGAAATGAAATTTAAAAAATGAAAAATAAAATATTAAAAATAAAAAATGATAAATAAAAAATGAAAGAAGAAAAACTAAAAATGACAAACGAAAACTGAAAAATATAAAATGGAAAATCAAAAATAAAAAATAAAAATTAAAGATGAAAACGAAGAAATGAAAAAATGAAAAATGAAAAATAAAAAATGAAAAACTAAAAATGAAAAACGAATAATGAAAAATAAAAAATGAGAAATGAAAACTGAAAACTGAAAACGAGAAATGAAAAATAAAAAGTAAAAAATGAAAAATTAAAAATGGAAACAGAAAAATGAAAAATAAAAAAAGAAAAATAAAAAATTAAAAATGAAAAATGAAAACCGAAAAATTAAAAATGGAAAATATAAAAAGAAAAATAAAAATTATAAATGAAAAATAAAAAAGGAAAAATAAAAAATTAAAAATTAATAATAAAAAAATTAAAAATAATAAATGATAAATAAAAAATGAACAAGTAAGAAAATTATAGTCGGTCTAGACCGACTATACGGTACCCTATACCATGGTTAAGAGACCTTATCTCTCCGGTCCAACTAATTGGATATAGAAAATGAGCATAACCTAAATTTGACTGACATTGCTACTAATTTTTTTGGCTGCAGATATGAAAAAGTTCATATCGGGTGCTATATTTATATGGGGCCTAGGTCGAAAAATCGACCGATCCTGACCATATTTGGTAAAGTGACTTATATATTGTAAAAATGTCTATAAACCAAATTTGAGAAAAATCAGTGCAATATTTTTGTTTTTTGATAGATTTAAGTGAAGATCGGGAAGCAGCTCTATAAGGGGCCTATGACTAAAAATTGTCGTATAGGTATTATTCTTGGACTACTGAATAATGGACACAGTAAATGCATTCAACCCAATTTGACTGAGATCTATATGATTTTTATGGCAATTTATGTCGATTTCATAGCGGTCATTTCTATGGGGACTAGGTCTGAGCATGGACTGAATTTCACCAATTTCATCCTATTGTTGAGAAAAGCTTATGCGCCAAATTTTTTCAAAATGTGTTCATATTTGCGACCTGTAGTTTGATTAAAAGGTTTACATGGACACACAGACGGACGGACAACGCTAAATCGACTCAGAAAGTGATTTTGGGTCAATCGGTATAATTATAGATGGGTCTAGGTCAAATATTTTTCGTAGTTACAAACAGCAGCACAAAGTCATTATACCCAAACCAATAGTGGTATAGGGTATAAAAATAAAAAATGAAAAATAAAAAATAAAAAATGGAAACAGAAAAATGAAAAATAAAAAATGAAAAATAGAAAATTAAAAATAAAAAATTAAAAATGAAAAATGAAAAACGAAAAATGAAAAATGAAAAATGAAAAATGAAAATGAAAAATATAAATGAAAAATAAAAAAATGAAAAGTAATAAATGAAAAATCAAAAATGAAAAATGAGAAATAAAAAGTAAAAAATAAAAAAAAGAAGAAAAAAAAAATAAATGAAAAATAAAAAATGAAAAACAAAAAAATTAAAAATAAAAAATAAACAAATGAAAAATTAAGAATTAACCGGTTGAAAGAAACAATAATAATTATTTTTAAATTAGCAGAGCCCCTGCAGTTGATTGCTATAAGTGATGTATAGATGACGCTTTCTGTTTGATTTTAAAAAAGTACCATAAAAAATATTTTAATTACTAAGTGTTTACACATCTCCCCTGTGATCGGAGCCATATAATTTTTTATTTTGTGCATGAATTTTTGGAATAGTTTTGAAGCTTAATAACTTTTGAATGGGCCGCGATACATCCCTTAGCATAAAATCAAAACAGCCGAGAAACGAATATATTTTATAATGTATTTTTCAAACCAAAAAAGTATCTTCTGATAAAACAAATTTGATGTGATTTAAAAAAAAATATTTTTTTAATTAGTACTTGTCTTTTTTCCGTCACTCACTGTTTAAAAACAAATATGTATTTCATCTTTAAATTTCGTTTTTTCTATACATAATTTTTATTGTGGAACATCAGTCTGATTATGAAATAATTTTCTTTTGTAAATATTTGTGTTTAAAATTCTTGAAACAGAAATGAGAAGAAAAATATGACTTTAAAAGTGTTATTTGTTCCTATGAAAACATTAGTTTAGCACCTATTAACATACACGTGTATTGATTGTTTATTCACATTTACCTATCCTCCCACTCCCGTCCCTCAAATATGACACTAAAGTTAATCCTTTCAATTTGCAAGACACCACTGCTGTGGTGTTTTGTCATTTTATTGTTGTATTTTCTCTACTTTCTGTATAAAGTCATTTTATTGTTTTGTTACTAAAAATGTGTTTAAGAAAAACAAACAGAAAAAAGACAAATGAAGAAAAGAAAAGAAAACTCCAAACCCCTGCATTGAAAATAAAATTATTGAAACATTTGTTTGCATGTGGGTGTTTCTCTTTATTTTGATGTGACACAAAAATAAAACAATTCGTTGACATATTTAACACTATATGGGACTTGTTTGTGCATATTCGAGAAATATTATTTGAATATTGATTGAAAAATAACAATACCGTAAATTTTTATGGTTTACTTTATTTTTTAAATATACTTTTTTTTGTCTATGTTTGTCTATGTTGTAGACATTTTGGAAATTTTTGTTTGTGTCTATAAGTGGCGATTTTTGGGTTTATGACATAGCATTTGTTCTTCCCACCATTACGGATCAGCTTTCGCCAAAGCAAATATATCGATTTGCCGGAATATGCTTGACATTAGCCAGTAAAAAACAAAGTAATCGAATCATTTCATTGCTTCTAAGGAAAGAACTTCTTTGGATGAGGTTTTAAATAATTTCCATAAATGTAATTTTCCATAAATGTAATCATAAAAAAAACTACCTAAATTTTAATTCTTCGAAATATTAGATAGATATGTAAATTACAAATTTATTGTTGGGGATTTCAAATTGATATCGCGAAATCAAAAGCAAAAGAAAAAATTATAAATAAAAATTTATAATGAGAATATAGATTTTTGAATATGGTTAGAAAAATACTTTATATTCGAAAAAAAATAATTTTCTTAAAAAAGCCCTTTTTTAAACAAGTGCACTTTCCTAAAAAATATCCTTTCTTGGAAAAGTAGCTTTTCTTGGAAAAGTACATTTTCTTTTTGGAAGAAGAACCTTTTCTTAAATAAGTATAGTTTCTTTGAAAAGCAGTTCTTATTACCGAAATACCATTTCTTATGTCTTTTTTCAGAAACAAGCATTTTGTTAAAAATTTAACTTTTCTTAAATAAGTATTTATTCGGAAAGAGTATAGAGGAAAGGGGCAATTTAGGAAAAAATACATTTTTTTTTAAAAACAAAAACGGAACTCTTTCTTAAAAAGAACCTTTTATTAAGAAAGTGGCTTTTTTAAAAAAGTACCCATTATCAAAAGAGTAAATTTTCTTAAAAAATTACCTTTTCCTAAAAAATTTCTTTCCATAAAAAAGCACCATCTCTTAAAAAATACGTTTTCTTTAAAAACTAACTTTTCTGAAAAAGTACATATTCTTAAGTCCCGGTTTACACATGAAATTTTTCTTTCTGAAATTGTTTGAAATTCTCTTTCAAACTTTCATCCGTTGGATAGATATGACATGTTCATGTTTACTTTATCATATTGCCTGTTTATTTTATCATTTTATTTCATTGAAATTATCTTTATTTCAAATTATTTCTTTCTTAACGCAAACGAACAGAAAAATGAAAGAAAACGTAAAATAACTTCACTTAAAAAATTACGAAGATAGAAACAAAAGAGAATTTCAGAGTACATGAAGATATGTACCACCTGCCATTCTTCTCTTACGTCTCACCTATAAACTCAAGACTTTCAGCAAGATAACTTTCATGTGTAAACACATACTAAATAAGAACATTTTCTTAAGAAGTTATTTTTCTTAAAAAACTTTTTTTTTTTTTTAAGTACTTTTTCTTAAAATAGTAAATTTTTAAAAAAAAAATAACTTTTATTAAAAAATACCTCCTCTTCAAATAGTATATTTTCTTACAAAGTACAAGTACATTTTCGTAAAAAGTACTTTTTATTGAAATAGTACATTTTCTTAAAAAGTACCTTTCGTAAAGGTACATTTTCCTAAAGAAGTAAAAGTGCACTTTCTTAAAAAGTTGCCTTTTCCTAAAACATTCCTTTCCTTGAAAAATTATCATCTCTTATAAAATACATTTTCTTTGAAAAGTGCCTTTCCTTGAAAAAGTACATACTATTAACAAAGTACAATTTCTTAAAAAGTACTTCTACTTACAAAGTTCTATTTCTTAAAAAAATTCAGTTTATTAGAAAGGGGTCATTTTCTTAAATACATATCTAAATTTTCTTAACAAAATGAATTTTCTTTAAAAAGTATATTTTTTATTAAAAAGCACATTTTCTTAAAAAAGTTCCTTTTCATAGAAAAGTACTTTGTCTTAAAAAAACATTTTCTTCAAAAAATTAATTTTTTTAAAAAAATACTTTTTCTTGAAAAGTATTTTTTCTTGAAAAATTGCTTTTCTTAAAAAAGTACCTTTTCTGAAAGAGAAAATTTTTATAAGAAGCTGTTGCTCTTAAAAAAGTATCTTTTCCTAAAAAAGTACTTTTGCCTAAAAAAGTAAAAAAGTACAATTTCTTAAATAAGTACGTTTTCTTAAAACAGACAATTTTCTTATAAAAGTTCCTTTTCTTAAAAACCCAACTTTTCTTTAAAATTTATGTTTTCTTTAAAAAGTTCATTTTTTAAAAAAGGTACATTGTCTTAAAAAAAGAAGACAAAAATGTAAATTTTTCTAAACAGGTACCTTTTCTTAAAAAAGCACATTTTAATAAAAAAAGTTTCTCTTATTTAAAAAATTGCATTTTCTTAAAAAAATACACTACTCAAAAAAGCAACTTTTCTTAAAACAAGTACCTTTACTTTTCTTAAAAAAAGTGTACTTTCTTAAATAAATATATTTTCGTATTATTTCTTAAAAATAACTTTTTTACAAAGGTAGCTTTTTCTAAAAAATAAATTATCCTTAAAAAACTCTTATTAAAAACGTGCATTTTCTGAAAAAAGCACCCCTTCTTAAAAAATATATTTTCTTAAAAAAAACATTTTCTTCAAAAGGTCCATATTCTAAGTTCTTTTTCTTAAAAAAATAACACTGTCTTAAAAAGGTAATTTTTCTTTGAAAAGTCAATTTACTTAAGATATGCATTTTCTTTCAAAAAAACTTTTCTTTAAAAATAAAAGTACCTTTTCTTTAAGAGATAGATTTTCTTAAAAAATTTCTTCAAAAATGAATTTCATTAAACAAAGTACCTTTTCATTAAAAAGAACTTTTTGTTAAAAAATAATTTTTTCTTAAGATGTTAGTTACTTTTAGAAAAAGTTCCCTTCAAAAATTACCTTTTTACGAAGGTATGTTTTCCTAAGGAAGTACTATGTCGTAGGAAATTAACTTATCTTGAGAAAGTACAATTTCTTTTTTAAAAAGTATAGGAAATAGCTTTTCTTTCAAAAGAACGTATTTAAAAAAAAAATATTTTTTCTTAAAAAGTAATTTTATCAAAAAATTAAAAAAATAAATCAAATTAAAAAAACATATTCTCTTAGAAAAGTACTTTTGCTAATAAAAAATAAATTTTCCTAAAAAGTACCTGTTCTTGAAACAAAATCTTTTCTAGCAAAGTTTAGTTTTCTTAAAAAGAAGCTTTCTTTAGAAGGTAAATATTGCTATAAAAGTACATTTTCTTTAATAAGTATCACTTCTTGAAAAACTACCTTAGCTACCAAAGTCAGTTTTCTTAAAAAATTTAATTCCTCCAGAAGCTAAGTTTTCTTTTGAAAATAAGTTTTCTTTAAACGGTATTTTTTATTAAGAAGTCTCTTTCTTAAAAGTACATTTCCTAATAAAAATTAGCAATTTCTTAAAAAAGTACAATTCAAAAATAATACATTTTCTCATAAAAAAGTATATTTTTTTCAAAAAAAAGCTTTATCTTAATAAAGTATTTTTTATTAAAAAAAATAATAAAATATTATTTTCTTAAAAAAGCACCTTTATTAAAAAGCACATTTTTCTTTAAAAATACCTTCTCCTAAATAGTACCTTTTCATAACAAATTTTTTAGAAAGTGTTTTTTTAAGTACTTTTTGATGTGTAAGCATTTTTGCCCTCAGGATGGTAAAAACCTATTTCACAATACAATCACAAAAACAGAGTAAGAAAAAAAATGGTGTGAGGTACGATTGTACTGGTGAAAAGATTACGAAGTGTTTGGAGATAAATGAAGGCACGATTTTAATAGGTAGTGTTTGGAGATAAAATGAGGGAGCTAATAGTGCTATAAAAACGTTTTGAAAATTGAAAATTATATATTAAAAATTAAGAATTAAAAATTAAAATTTAAAAATTAAAAATCAAAAATCAAAAATTAAAATGTAAAAATTAAAAATTAAAAATTAAAAATTAAATTAAAAATTAAATTAAAAATTAAAAATTAAAAATTAAAAATTAAAAATTAAAAATTAAAAATTAAAAATTAAAAATTAAAAATTAAAAATTAAAAATTAAAAATTAAAAATTAAAAATTAAAAATTAAAAATTAAAAATTAAAAATTAAAAATTAAAAATTAAAAATTAAAAATCAAAAATCAAAAATTAAAAATTAAAAATTAAAAATTAAAAATTAAAAATTAAAAATTAAAAATTAAAAATTAAAAATTAAAAATTAAAAATTAAAAATTAAAAATTAAAAATTAAAAATTAAAAATTAAAAATTAAAAATTAAAAATTAAAAATTAAAAATTAAAAATTAAAAATTAAAAATTAAAAATTAAAAATTAAAAATTAAAAATTAAAAATTAAAAATTAAAAATTAAAAATTAAAAATTAAAAATTAAAAATTAAAAATTAAAAATTAAAAATTAAAAATTAAAAATTAAAAATTAAAAATTAAAAATTAAAAATTAAAAATTAAAAATTAAAAATTAAAAATTAAAAATTAAAAATTAAAAATTAAAAATTAAAAATTAAAAATTAAAAATTAAAAATTAAAAATTAAAAATTAAAAATTAAAAATTAAAAATTAAAAATTAAAAATTAAAAATTAAAAATTAAAAATTAAAAATTAAAAATTAAAAATTAAAAATTAAAAATTAAAAATTAAAAATTAAAAATTAAAAATTAAAAATTAAACAATAAAAATTAAAAATTAAAAATTAACCAGTTGAAGTAATAAATAATAATAAATATTTTTTTATTAGCAGAGCACCTGAAGTTGTTTTCTATAACTGATACATAGATGACGCTTTCTGTTTGTTTTTAAAAAGTGCCATAAAAAAATGTTTAATTACTAGATGTTTGCACATCGCCCCTGTGATCGGACTCACATGCTTTTTTTTTAAAGAAGGTTTTCTTAAAAATATAATGATGCAAAGAACTTATTAATATGGTGCCTCTTAATAAAAATTATCGAAATTTTTTTGAGTTAGAAACTTTTCGGTCTGAAAATCTTTGTACTCCAATTAAAGCAAAAATATTACTACATTTGCTTGCTATCCCCTTGTCGGCCATATCTTTGTAACTGGGGTTATTCGAAGCGCTCAGAACGTTTTAAGCTATTTGAACTCGCACCGAAAATAGATCCTCATAAATATAAAATTTTAAGATAATTCAACAAAATTGCGCTTTCACAACCATAGTCTGTACCAAAAAAAAAAAGAATATGGCGCCATTTTTAGTTCATTTTATGCTGTAGAGGCCTTAGAAATCGTAGTCACCTCTATGAATCAATCGATGACTTATACAATTTGACTTATATAATAATGTTTTACTGTTTAACATTTTTCCATCGCTAAATTAAAAGTCAAATATTTCAAATAAATAAATAAATTTTTTAGAAATAAATTTATATTTTTGTGGGAAAATTATTTAAAAGAAGATTTTTAAATGGCTGCAAAGGACCTGATAGGTAAACAAGTTAAATTTAAAGTGATGGTCAAAGATAAGGAAGATGTCAGGCATAGAACACAAGCTGATGAGACAAACAAAGATATGGATGATGGCAAACGACTGGTAAAAATGCGAGTGAGGTCGAATAAGGGCAGCAGATCCAACAGAGAGGAGGAAAGAACGGATCAAGAATCCTTGTCTGAGTATGAAGCTGAAGAATATAATGTAAATAGACCCGGATATTTTGAAAGACCTATAACAAATCTTCAAGGCTTACGTTTAGCGGCTGGCAGTAATATATCTGAAGACAGCATTTCAATAGGTGATCAACCCGAAAATGAAACGTTTGGCAAAGAAAAGAGTACACGTATTATACTGGTAAACAAAATTCTGCATTACATACAACTGGTATTCCTGGCCTTATGTTGGCTAACATTCACCTATTTCCTAATGATGAACGAAGAAACCGACTATGAGCCAGTTATGTTAACCGTACCTTATGGACCAGATGGAATCATATATCATTTACACAAAGAAGTATATGGTCCAAATTTGTATCTAAAGCTGATGGGACCCTTTACGAAAGTCTCATTTAAATTTCAAGATATACGATCGTATCATTTTAATAATCCTTATTTGTCGATAATATTTCAAGAGGTTAGCAAAGATGGTTTGGTTAAGAATGTCAAATCTGTTTTGCATTTACATTTAGCCATGGCTAAAGAATGGGAAAATCCAAAATTATCGCAATTGAGTAAGATAATTGAAAACGAGTCATTGAATACATCGGCATATAGATATGAATTGAAATTCTCTAGCAGCACGAAAGAGCCATTGGCTTTACAAGTGGGTTATCAGTTTAGTCCGATGACTAAAAAGTCCGGCTCTATACTGGGCATTCTATTGTTGGTCATACTTTATATGCACATTATGACTGGTCTGGTGCATCGTACTTTGGCGAGTGTGATATGTTGTTCCTTGGCCATTGGCGTATTGGCTGCTTCAAATCTGAGGCCAACTTTGGAAAATATATTCATTGAATGGGGCAATATTGATACAATTATGCTGTTCTTTGGCTATTCAATAATTATGGAAATATTGGCGGAAACAGGATTTCAAGATTATTTGGCTGCTGTCGGCTATGAATTCTCGAATGGTCATATATGGCCCATAATAAACTGTATATTTCTGTTGGCCTTTTTCATGTCCACCATCTTCGATGATATAATGTTGGTTTTATTTTTGGCTCCAATTTGTCTGCGTTTAAGCGAAATCATGCAATTAAATTGTACACCTGTTTTGAGCTGTCTCATTATAGCCATAAATCTGGGCTCCAGTTTAGCACCGATTCATTCGATCAGTAACAATATGATAGCCAATTCGCCTTCCATAACCAAAGAACAATTTAGTTCTGGTACATTTTTCCTGCATATGTTTCCGGCTGCCATACTGGCCTTGGCTCAATCATACATCCACTTGAGATTACAATTTCGAAATTCAGAAAAAATGCGATCATTTGAACCATTTCAAGTGATGAGATTGAAACATCTTATTAAAGTATGGCGTAAGGCTTCGGATCGCATGGGCGACTACACCTTGGATGATCGTTTGGCCCGTAATTCTGTGGAGGTACGTGTTAGAAGTTTGCGTAGACGTTTAAAGCGTTTGGGTAAAATGCCCCCACGTGCCTCGGGGTTTACGGAGAAAGTACAACATTTACAAACTCGTTATCGCATAAAAAAAGTACCGCTCCTGGTAGCCTCTCTGGTGGCTTTAATTGTGGCTTTATTGTTTTCAGTATTGGCACGATTTCCAAATGTACTTGAAATATCTGATGGCTGGATAGCGATTTTGGCTGCCCTACTCGCTCTCAGCTTAAGTTGTTATGGGCACATCGAAGGCATTATGTCTCGCATAGATTGGTCAACTATGCTTTTCTTTATGACTCTGTTCATATTTATGAAAGCTCTTACCGAACTGGGTCTTTTGGCATATATTGGCTTAATGTTGGAAAGCATTATTGTAAATGTCCCAGAGGCATATCGTTTGGCTGTAGCCATTTTATCTATAATATGGCTTTCGGCCATTTTAACTACATTTACCGATAACGTTCCGGTGGCCGATATGATGATGAGTATTATTGGCCATATAGCTTTAAATCGTGAAAGTGATTTGCCTTTAATGCCGATGGTCTGGTCTTTGGCCCTGGGCTGTAGTTTGGGTGGCAATGGTTCGATAGTGGCTGCTATTGCCAACATTGCCTGTGTTGGGGTGGCTTCGCGTCACGGTTATACTATAACATTTTTTGGTTATTTCAAAATTGGTTTCTTTGTAATGATCGGCAATGTTGTTATAGCTTCTTGTTATTTGCTATTCGTACATGTGTTGCTGAAGTGGCAATGAGAGCATTCGAATTAAAATAACGAAAAGAAAATATTTGTTTTATAAAAAAGAAACATTTGTATTAAAACTTTAGTGCAAAAATAAATAAAAAAAATTCATATTTTTATATTAAAAATATTAAAGAATATAAAATTGTTTTTATTTTGCTTCAACTAAATAAATAGTAAATCCACTACACTGTTAAAATATTTACGTTCTATAAAACGAAACTTAACGAAACGATAAAAATTTTTTTATTTTTTTTTATACAAAACTTTAAAATATTTTTTAAATTTTTTCATATAAATTTTAAACGTTTCGTTACGTTTTGTTTTATAAAATGAAACCATTAATACCAAATAAAAATTTTGTTATTTGGCAAAGAAATATTTATTTCTTCTTTTTAAAAAGTTCTTCAAAATAAAATATTGTATTGAATGATTTTTGTCCGTGTCATTTGTTTATCACTTATTTAAAATTTAACATTTTTCCATTTTATACTATTTGTTTTATCTTAATTTAAAAAAATATTCTTAAAATTCTTTTATTTTTAAAACTGTTCGTATCAAATTATGTTTTAGAATTTGAATGATGCGGTCTTCAACATGTTGCTGTAACAAATGATTATAAACATTGTTGTTAAAATAAAAATATTAATATATATGGACATTAGACCGTATCACCTTACAGGCACAAAAAAAAGTTCACCGTACACCAGCGAATATAAAGTATTGTTCCAAGGACATTTGAAAAAAAATTTTTTTTTTTTGCCGAATGTAGGGGTCGCCTTTTTAGTTTTTTCGTTATATCTTCCATATTTACAGTCCGATCTTAAAGTTTGATATATCGATTTTTTTTGTCTCAGGGAGGCCAAAAATTTTGATCTTAGGTCCATTGACCTCAAGTGTACCGTTCTAGTACCTACCCCCCAAATCTCATTTCCTACCACCCTAATGTGACACCCTAATGTTAGAAATTTATAGCTCGTGAAAAATCATATAACTTTTGCTCAGAAAGTATTTCGATAATTACAGCACAACTAGTTAAAAAATGCTTTTTTAAATTCATTGTTGCAGACCGTAGGGGTCACCCTTTTAAATTTGTCATAGCTTCAGTATTTACATTCAGATATTAAAGTATGATATTAAAGTATGATATCGATGGGTTTGTCTGTGGCAGACCATTTTTTTTAATTCAAAAGTCTTTGACCTCAAGTAACCTTTACATCATACCTCAAATTATACAACAAGAAATAAGCAACAAAAAGCAAAGTAAAATAATAGAAATTTTAGTCGATCATATCTCGACGTGATTCCAGTTGGCTATATTTTTGACGGCTGTCGAGTTTAGATAAAATGTGGCCCATGCGTTGCTCGTCGGTGACCGCCATGGCAGATTCATGTACTACATGAACAAAACGCTCGGTATTTTGAGAATGAGATGGATAAGCTGTGAAAATAAATAGGTTTAGCAAAGAAAACTATCAAATGAAGATATTTTTCTTGCGCTTACCTGGTAATTCGATTACATCTTGCAAACATTGTAATGCTTCCAGATGCTCTTGGGTATAGAACTGCAAGCATGGCGGCTCTGTCAATTCGAATTTATTCCAATTGATCATATGGATGTATGAGTCACTTTCGAAGTTTATAAAATTAACAACTTGTGGACCGAACATTTGACGAATGCATCCAGTTAATCATTACGGGCTAATAAAATTTTAGTATAGCCTGTTCGTCTGTTATCATCGATAACTAACATTCTCAGGATGAAAAAAGTACGAGTTATTTTGGATAACAGGACGGAGGGTCTGTTGAACGTCTTCCGGCAACTGACGAATCCATGCTATGTATTGGAAAATGTTTCGACTTCCGTCAATTGCCAGTGGTTTGCTTTTCACAAGGAACCAGAAAGGCGCATATACTTTTACAACGAACTCGGCTAGGTTTTTCAATATCATCGAGGGTTGAGAGCACGTCACATAATAGCGGAGGATTCGAGAGGCTGTCGTTAGCCAGCGTGCTGCGCTAATAGCACCGGGATTCTCGTGGGCTAATCTCTCTTCGCATTTTCCGGTATGAACGGCTAAAACCATACGGTACAAATAAAGCTGGTCGCCTCGAACATTCCAACCGTCTATATTTGCAGGCATTTCTCCCATTGGAATTGGTTCGAATTAAAAAAAATTGGTCTGCCACAGACAAACCCATCGATATATCATACTTTAATATCTGAATGTAAATACTGAAGCTATGACAAATTTAAAAAGGTGACCCCTACGGTCTGCAACAATGAATTTATTAAAGCATTTTTTAACTAGTTGTGCTGTAATTATCGAAATACTTTCTGAGCAAAAGTTTTATGATTTTTCGCGAGCTATAAATTTCTAGCATTAGGGTGTCACATTACGGTGGTAGGAAATGAGATTTGGGGGGTAGGTACTAGAACGGTACACTTGAGGTCAATGGACCTAAGAGCGAAATTATTTGCCTCCCTGAGACAAAAAAATTCGCTATATCAAACTTTAAGATCGGACTGTAAATATGGAAGATATAACGAAAAAACTAAAAAGGCGACCCCTACGTTCGGCAAAAAAAAAATAAAAATTTTTTTTTCGAATGTCCTTGGAACAATACTTTATATTCGCTGGTGTACGGTGAACTTTTTTTTTTCGATACGGTCTAATGGACATATATATGCAAACTCTGTGGATGACTCAATATTTTACACCATTAAATATTCGCATGCTCCTTGCCAAAACCTATATGTGGCCTTCTCCGAGAAAAGGGACCTAGTGTATGAAAATTAAGTTTTGAGAAAAAAACGCATTTAAAGTTTCTACACCCTTTTAGGTACCAGAATTCACCGTTTTTGACACAACCCATTTTTGACACACTAGGTCCCTTTTCGCGGAGCAGGTCACATATACTGCCGACACTTTGATAAAATTTTTAAAACTCCTTTTTAAGTTTTGAAAAATTTTCTTAAACAAAATGTAAAAAAATTAAAGAAAACATTTTGTTTTAGTCTCTATACCCGTATATACTCAGATATGAAGTATTGTTTTATTACCACCTTGATAACCTGTTAATCATTGAGACCGAAAATGGAAATTATTTTTGATAAAATTTTGAAAACTCCTTTTTCAAGTTTTGAAAAATTTTCTTAAACAAAATATAAAAAAATTGATCTGCTTCTTTAAAGTCTTGTTAAATGCATATTAGAGATTTAATATGTGAAGTTTTAGGTAAAACTCTGTGTCAGAATTTTTTTGACAATAATTTTATTTTTGCGGATTTCGAGAAAAATGGAATATATATAGTATATTTCTAAATACTTTGTACAAAAAATTCATCACTTGTTTTCTTTTAAATGTTATGTTTTATTTTAAAAGCCTAGGGTTTCGGAAAAAAATAATATGACCCCATTAACCCATTTGAAATTGGAGTCACATATGACCCCAAGCTAATAAAAGACAACTTATTCAAGAATATGAAATATAAAATTAATTCTATTTATTTTGGTGTATTTAAGAATGATTTAGCATGCGACTCAAATTGTTTTCTGTAATCACTTACGACTTGCAATAAGTATTGCTTTTTTTAAATTTTATTTAGAAGGTGATTTAATTAATTATTTATTTGAAGAATGCAGTACAACAAGAAATAGATCTTAGTAATATTACAGTACTGGGGAGATAAAGTTAAGACAGAATGTGTTATTTAATTTAACATAAAATAAAAAGCATAATATTATATGACATAATTAAAGAATAATTTTAATAATTTAAGTTTAAAAAAAAAAATTTTTTGTTCAAAATTGATAGGTAGTTACACATAAATATTTATTTTAAATAAATGAAGAAAAAAAAAATTTTTTTTTTTTAAAAATGAGAAAGAAAAAAACATTTAATTGCAACACCAAAAATTAAGTTAATCAAAGTGGCGAAATATTGCTGTTTTAAAGAGCTTTGCATTGCTAATGGTTTGTATATTATGAGGTAGTTGGTTCCAAAGTTTTATAGTTTCCACAAAAAAATGTTTTTCAGATATTTGTTTTTGATACCGAATTGAGTTTATTTTATTCCCTCTATTAGATCGGGGAAATTGTAGCCTTTTGTAAAAATAATCTGGTTGCTTTGTGTTAACTATTTTGTGCAGAAATATTAGAGTTCGGCATTTTAGAAGATTTTCGAATGAAACATTGTTTATATTTCATCAAATCTTCTGCGTCCAAATATGTATCTGGCAACATTGTTATAAGTTACTTTTAGCTTTTGTTTGCTTATTGAATCACAACTGGCAAATAGTTCACATCCATATAGAATTGTCGGCAGTATATAGGTTTTTGCAAGGAGCATGCGAATATTTAATGGTGTAAAATATTGAGTCATCCACAGAGTTCTCAGCATACCATGCGTTTTACCTCAGGCAGCATTTACACGATCAGACCAGTTATGTTTTTTGTTAAAAATTATCCCGAGGTTCTTGGCAGTTTCAGTAACCTGAATAGTTGAGTTATCTAAAAGTAGTGGTGGCAGAGTGGTAGGTAGAATGTTAGAGTTTCCAATAATCATTGCTTTTGACTTTTTCGCGTTTAAACAAAGCCCATTGGCTGATGCCCATCTAGATACTTTTTGGAGGTCTTCATTAATTTTTCTTATGCAGTTTATGGCATCATCTGCATACATTTATATTTTACTATTTTCTAGTTGTGAAGGTAAGTCATTGGAGTATATGGAATACAAAAGTGGACCAAGTATTGAACCTTGAGGTACACCACGCTTAATTAGTAAAGTGTTTGATATCTCAATGCCATTGTAAACAGATTGACTTCTACCATTAAGATATGTGCCAATAAGCTTTGTAGCGGTAGGTGAAAAATTGCACATATTTTTAAGCTTAAAGCAAAGTGTTGAGCACTCGACTATGTCGAAAGCTTTTGAATGATCCAGAAGAACCAAAAATGACATCATCTTGTTATCTAATTTATTTCTTATCTCCTCTGAGATATCAACAAGAGCAGAGATACAACTGTGCTTTGGCCTAAATCCTGATTGCCTATCAGTTAGAAGTTTGTTTTCATAAAGATGTTGGCTTATCTGTGCATGAATTAAGCGTTCGAAGACCTTCGATAAGAATGGCAATATATTAGGGTGGACCTCATCATATCCAGCAGAGCTGGATTTAATACTTAAAACAGATTTTAAGACATCTATATGGGTAATATTTTTGAATTAGAAGCACATCGTCTGTATATTGTTTGGGACATTATTATTTGTTGTACTTGAAGAGTTGTAGAAGTTTTCATCAATATCTGGCATTGGTATATTGGCAAAATGAGAATTTAACTCATTTACATTAATTGTGTTGTCAGTTGCTATAGCATTATTATTGAGACCCATGTTATGTATTTCTCTCCATTTTTTCTTAGAACAGATAGCTGTCTTAAACTTGTCATCGAAGTATTGTGTCTTAGCAGTTCGTATCTTTAAATTCACTTGAGATCTAGAGGATTTGAAAATAGTATGAAGTTCGGTCGTTTTAAATCTTTTCCAACGCTCATATGCTAAATTTCTTTTTATCAATTAAGGACTTTATTTCTGGTGAGAACCATGATTTTTCACTCTTAAGTTTCTTTGTTTTCACCAAGACAAATTTATTGTATAAGCTTTGAATATTACTTTGCGAAAAATTTGTTTGATCATCAACGTAAGGCATATAAAAAATTTGGTTCAGATCCATTGTAGCAAGTTCAGTTTTCATTGATAGAAAATCAATATTTTTAAAATCTCTAAAAGTTGTCGTTTGGTCTTGTACCAGATATTTAAAGTCGTTTGATAAAAAAATTAGATCATGTTTTGAAAACATACTTGCAGATAGCTGGTCATATGGCAGTAGTTTAGAAGGATTAGCCGTAAAGCATAGATCCAGTAGCGTACTTGAAGTAGATGTAAAGTGTGTTGGTGTTAAACTGTTGGTTAGAATTAATCCAATGGCACTCATTTCTTCTATTAGACTTTTGTCTACTATTTAGTACGTTTGTATTAAAGTCTCCGGTTAAGATAACATCAGTGTAATTTTATATTATTATATTAATTTTATATGCCATATTATTTTGAATAAAATGTCTTTTATTAGCTTTTTCGGTTATTTGTGGGTCTTATTGTTTTGGTTAGAAAAATATAACTTGTTTTTATACATAAAAAAATAATTTTATAACAATATTGGTTAAACGTTGTTTTAATTTATATTCGCGAGCAATAAGTAGATAATTACATCAAAGATATATCACAATGGATTATTTTGATCCCAGGAGCACTGAAGGGTTAAATAAGTAAAAATGTACCAAATTATTTTCTTAAATTTTAAATTGTGGTTTCATCGAGTTTAATAGAAAAACTCGTTTTCGGTAATTTTTATTTAAAAATATCTTAAAATCTAAAGTTGGCCTTGGCAAAAAATGGGTTAACGTTCTCTGATTTATCCCAAATTTCAGGTACGGAAGTTCTACACATTTGGTTATTATATTTTAAGCGTCGCATCTAAAAATTCAACAGCACTTACAAAATATTTGAATTTTTTGAATAAATTGTCTTTTATTAACTTGGGGTCATATGTGACCCCAATTCCAAAAGGGTTAATGGGGTCATATTCTTTTTTTCCCGAAATCCCAGGCTATTATGATAAAATATAATATTTAAAAGTAGGCAAGTGATGAATTTTTGATACAAAGTATTAACAAATAGTACATTTACAGAATATTTTATAAAAATTCCATTTTTCTCGAAATCCGCAAAAATAAAATCCTTGTCAAAAAATTCTGGCATAGGGATTTACCTAAAAATTCACACAGTTAATCTCTCAAATGCATTTAACAAGACCTTAAAGAGATCATTTTTTTTTTAAATTTTGTTTAAGAAAATTTTTCAGAAATTGAAAAAGGAGTTTTCAAAATTTTCTCAAAAAAAATTTCCATTTCCGATCTCAATGCTTAATAGGTTATCAATAATGGTAATAAAACAATACTTCATATCTGAGTACTTACAGGTATAGAGACTAAAATAAAATGTTGACTTTGATTAATTTCTTAAAGTTGAAACAAATGCCATCAAATTTCATGACCTAGTTTTTTTTGGCACAAAAGTAGTCTGTTCGATTGTGAAGATGTAAGCTTTTTGGAAAGACAATTTAATACTGATCCCGAATTATATAACAATTTGTCGGAAGAATTAAACTATAGAACGAAATTTTCGTAAAATCTGAAAAAAGTCATATTTTCGCCACATAAACACACTTGAAATTTTCAATCGCGTTGAGCCATCTCTAAATGTTTTTTGATTGGACCAAAACTTTGTATTTCTCACTTTTTTTTTGCTATTCGCATATTTCTAGGGTTTGCGACCGAGAGTTTTTAAAATTTAAAATTGTTTTGCAGTTAGGAACTCCAAATTTATGCACTACCTGCTTAAAGCATCTTTTAATGTTGATTTTTTTTCGTGCGCTTATGTTTTAAGAACGGGTTGAAGGGAAAAATGGTAAATTTCTTCTTCTCTAAAAAAATTGATTCAGAACTATGAACATCTATAATAAAGGGTCCGCCATCTAACGTTTTTTTTCAACTAGTGCTTATTTCGTGAATGGTAACACGTAGCTCATGTCTGATTTGACAGATAATTAGTTTTATCCATCCGCTGAACGAATATGGTTGTGTATACGTTTGAACAATGCTGGGAAATATTGGGACATTACTTTGAAAATCATGGTTATGTTGCAGAATGTGTGCGAAAATTGCGTACGGATTTTGGAAGAAGAGAAGCACCGTCAGCTCCGTATGTTCGTTATCTTGTGAAAAAAAGTGAAAGAAACTGGCATCCTCATCGATAAACCAAAGCGTGAAAAGCCAAAAACAGTGCATACACCCGAGAATATTGCTGCTGTGGCAGAAAGTGTTCGTGAAGCGCCATCAACACCAATTCACCGTCGTTCTCAAGAATTGAACATTTCGGAGGCATCATTGAGACGAATTTTGCATAAAGAACTTGGTATGACGCCAAACAAAGTCCATTGGGTTCAGGAGTTGAAGCCAACTGGCCATCCAATGCGTTTTCGCTTCGCTAAGTGGGCCTGCGATCGACTTACAGAAGATGCCGATTTTGCCAAAAAAAAAAACATCTTTTCAGATGAAGCTCATTTTGATCTTGGCGGGTATGTAAACAAGCAAAATTGTCGCATTTGGGGCACAGAAAGCCCGCACGCATACATTGAAAAGCCGATACTCCCAAAACGAGTCACTGATTTGGCCAGGAGGATATTGGCAATATTTGGTTTCAACAGGACGTCGCTACGTGCCACACAGCCGAAGAGCTGATGTCGTTTGGCCACCTCGGAGCTGCGATTTGACACTGTTCGACTATTATTTGTGGGGTGCCCTCAAAGATAAGTGTTACGCCAATAAGCCAGAGACAATTGACGCTTTAAAGGAAAATATTCGTGAAGCCATTGGTGAAATACAGCTGCACACAATCGATAATGTGGTTAAAAATTGGACCGATCGCGTAGGCTGCAGCATGGCCTGCCAAGGCAGCCATTTGAATGAAATTATTTTCCGTTATTAGTTTTTTTATAGCATTTTCAAAGAAAAAAAAGTTATTTGGCGGACCCTTTATTAATAGGCTAGGCGCTTTCTTGTGACCAATGTTTTTTTCTACCATTTTATTCAGATTTTTACCAAATGTATATTATTTGAAAGGTTTTTCTTTTTAGCCGTTTTGCAGATTTACAGATTTTAAAATTTTTTCCTTTATTTTGAGTAAATTGCATTTAAAGTTGCTACTAACACATGCATAAAATTGTACATATGCTATGTGTGTATTTATTAAATTTGTTAATGAGTTTGTTATCTTCATTCACAATAATAATAAACCACAAAAGTGGTGGTTTGTGAAAACTGAAAAATAAAGTTGCCTAGAAATTGCGCTCGAATTTCGAGCGCTGGAATCTGCTAGTTGTTATGAAAACGCAACCCTTTTATGGTCTTAAAATGAATAAAACCGGGAAATCTGAATAAATTTAAATCCCAAAAAATAGTATTTTATAAAAAATTAAATTTTTTAAGAAAAGTACATTTTATAAAACAAATACTCTTTCCTAAATAGAACCATATCATGTTCTACCGTTTTATCCCGATTTTGACCAATCGTGTATTATCTGAAAGGTGTTTCTTTTTAGCCGTTTTGCAGATTTATAGATTTTATAATTTTTTCCTTCATTTTGAATAAATTGCGTTTAAAGTTGCTATTAATACATACATAAAATTATATAATACTATGCGTGTGTTTATTAAATTTGATAATGTGTTTGTAATAAAAATGAGTTTCTTTTTTGTATTGATTTGTGAATTGGCTATACTTGATTAGCATACCTTTAGGGTCTTCATTTAATGAAAACATAAAATTTCCTAGAATTTGCACTCGAATTTTGAGGGCTGGAATCTGCTAGTATAATATAAATAGGCAAGGCGATTTCTTGTGACCGATGTAAGTTTCACAGTTTTGCCCCGGGTTTGACAAAAAATTTATCAAATGTATTTCTCTTTAAATGTTTACCAGATTTATAGACTTTTAATTAACAGATTTTCATCGTCTGGAAAGTATATTTGGAGTTATGATCGTTTACAGTTGCTATTAACACATATATAAAATTATACAATGCTATGCGTGTGTTTATTAAATTTGTTAATGTTTTTGTGTTAACGTTTTGAGTTTGTTTTCTTCATTTAAAATGAGTTGAATTGTGAAGCATACCTTTAGGGTCTTTATTAAATGAAAAAATAAAATTTCCTAGAATATGCACTCGAATTTCGAGCGCTGTTTAATAAAAAAAACCTTTTTTAATAAAGAATATTTTCTTAAAAAGTTCAATTTCTTAAAAAAATTACTTTCTCATAAAAAAGTACTTTCTCCTATAAAAGTACTTTCCACTAAAAACTTACTTTCTCCTAAAAAATTGCATTTTTAAAAAAAGCGCATATTATTAAAAATCCCTTTTTCCTTAAAAAATTACCTTGTCTAAAAAAACTGCCTTTTCTTATAAACGCAATTTTTCTCAAAAGAGTACTTTTTTTAAAAGCGTATTTATATCAAGAAAATTCCGATTTTTAAAAGGCACCATTTCTACAAAAAGAACCCCATTAAAAAATAGTACCTTTCCTCAAAACGTACCTTTTCTTAAAAAGAAACTTTTCTTATCAAAGCACCTTTTCCTATAAAAGAACCTTTTCTTAAAAAAGTACATTTTACTAAAAAAGTACATTTTCCTAAAAATTTACCTTTTCTTAAAAAATAATCTTTTCTCAATAAAATATTTTCTGCCCTATTTTAAAAGTACTTTTTTTTTTAAGTATCTTATTTTAAAATAAGTGCCATTTTCTAAAGTCCTATTTTATAAAAATGTTCTCTTTTGATAAAAGTATCTATTAAAAAAAAATTATTTTTTCAATAAAAGTACCTTTTCTAAAAAGTTTAATTTCCTTGAAATAGTAAATTTATTTAAAAATTATCTTTTCTCGAAAAAAATCAACTTTTCTTGAAAAGATATTTTTTCTTAAAAAGAACATCTTTTTAAAAAAGTAAATATTCTTAAAAACTACCTTTCCCTGAAAAAGAAAATTTTCTTCAAAAAGCTCGTTTTCTGAAAACTTTATATTTTCTTAAAGAGAAACTATCTCTTAAAAAAGCACATTTCTTATAAAGTACCTTTCCGGGAAAAAGCACATATCCTTTTAACGGAATATTTCTGTAAATAAGTAACTTTTGTCAAGAACAGCGCCTTTTCTTAAAATACATACTTTGTCAATAGAAGCGATTTGTTAGTTGTTTTTACTAATTCTTCCGTTAGTTTTTGTTATTTTACATAAATAAAAAAAATTTATTTTGCTGCATATACATATAATAGTCCTGTTTTTTTTTAATTTATGTTCATATTTTTAATATACACACATTTTCAATTAGTTTTATAGAAAAAATATTTTCGGTGTAATAATGTTGTTTGTTTTTGTGTTTTAAAACCATTTATGTTTTGTAAATATGTTAAATGATGCATTATGTATACACAAGCAACACAAGTTAACAAGCATCAAATGCTTGTTAACTAACAGGTGTCATAAATTATAATTAATTTTAATATTTAATTATAAGCACAAACATAACCGATGAAACACAAATTGTAAGCCAAACACCAACGAACCCAGCAACACTTGTTGCTTTATCAAATGGTTGAACTTTTTTTAATTAAAAGAATCGAAAGAATTTGGCATATTATAAGATATTGTGCTATGTATTAGAAGAAACTTCTTAGATTCTTAGATTCGTAGATTCAGGTTTGAGTCACCAAAACATTTTTTTTAATAAATAATAAAATTATTTGGTTATACAATTTATGTCATTAATTTTGGTAAAATACGACTGTAGAAATTCCAAAAATTAGTTTACAGTATTATGAAATTTATGGTTTTCGGTTCTTAAACTTTTGCATAATTTTAGAGTTTAATTTGGCACTCGTTTTATTATTTTACCCAATTATGATCTTATTATAAAAAATGGTCGAAATTTTTTGACAAACGAATTTTTAAACTATTTTTTTTTGCTTAAAATAATCTGGAGGGTCGGCATGGTGTCCGACTGTTTTACGTAAGGACAGGTGTAAACTTTATTGTTATGGTGCATTTCAAGCTCTCGATGTTTTAGATTCGTAAAAAATTATAACCTACAAATATAAAAATACTCTATAAATTTATGAAATTATTGGAGAAGTTAATCGAGATCAAAAATGGTACGATTTAGTTAATTATAACATTTTTTTGACATGTTTTATTAAGGAAAGTCTATTTAAAAGAAAAATTTATACAAAACCTACGTTTTTTAATCTATCAACGTGAGAAAATTAAATATTCTTTTTTGTTTAGTTCAAATAAGAAAAGCTTGCTGAAACTGAATCAGTGCCTTTTTATAACTTTTTCAAAGAAAGGCATTTATTTTAAAGAAAATTTATTTTATTTTACAGGTACTTTTTTAAGAAAAGGTAATTTTTTAGGAATACGAATTTTTTTTTACGAAAAAAGTACTTTTTTTTAACAAAGTGAACTTTTTTAAGAGAAGGTGCTTTTTAATAAAAAGTACTGTTTTAAGAAAGAGAATTACACTTTCTATAAGAGTACTTTTTAAAGGAAAGGTTGTTTCTAATAAAAAGTACTTCTTTGAAAAAAGATACTTTTAAAATAAGTGATTTTTTTAAGAAAAGGTACTTTTTTGTGAAAAGTACTTCAAAAAAAATTGCTTCTTTTGAAAACCCCTTTTTTTAAATAGTACTATTATAAGAAAATTTATTACTTTAAGAAAAGGTACCATTTTAGCAAATGGCGCTATTAAAATTTTTTTTTTCAAAAAATATTTTTAAAAAAAAAAAATACTTTTAGAAAAAGTATTCTTTTTAAGAAACTCTTTCTATAAAGAACTTTGAAAAGAAAAAGTAATTTTTTAGGAATATGTACTTTTTTATGAATATGCAATTTTTTTATGAAAAAAGTACTTTTTTAACAAAATGAAGTTTTTTTAAGAAAAGGTTCTTTTGTCTATTTTAAGAAAGGGAATTACCTTTTCTAAGAAAGTACTTTTTTTAAGAAACTCTTTTTATAAAGTACCTTGAAAATATATACTTTTTCAAAAAACTTTCTTTTGTTCCAAAATCTGCATACTTTGTTGACAAAAATGCTTAAAAAGAACTTTTTTGAGGAAACATAAATTTATTAAAAAATTACCTATTTCAAAAAGGCTTTTTTTATTAAGATTTTGTTTATTTTTTAAAGGTTGCTTTTTTAAGGACATGTGATTTCTTAGAAAAACTACTTTTTTAAGAAAATTTTCTTTTTTAAAAAGTTGTATCTTTTTACGAAAAAGTACCATTTTAAGAAAATTATCTTGTTAATAGTGCGTTTACACTGAGGAAAATCTAGTAGATTTTAGTTGAAATCTATTTCAAAATCTATACCGTTTGTTTCTAACTTTTTTGACATTTTGTGAGGTTTTGTTTCCACAACAATAAACAGCTGATTTAAATAGAACATATAAACTAGAAATACCAAAAATAAACATAACAATAGGAAAATGAAAATATGGGAAATTCTAAAAAGGAACAGAGTTTATAATTATATTATGCATCAAAAAATAAAAAAGCACAAACTGAAATAGATTTTTTTTGAAAAAAAACATAATTTTTTGTTAAATGTATTGTTTGAACAACAACAAGTAAGAAAATTATAGTCGGTCTAGACCGACTATACGATACCCTATACCATGCGTTTAGAAACCCTATCTCTTAGGCCCAACTAACTGGACATAGAAAATAAGCAAAAACCAAATTTGAGTGGGATTTTTATTAATTTTTTTGGCTGCAGATATGAAAAAGTTCATATCGGATGCTATATCTATATGGGGACTAGGACCAAAAATGGACCGATCCTGATCATGTTTGGAAAAGTCTCTTGTATTTTGCAAAAATATATACAAACCAAATCTGAGAAGAATCAGTGCAATATTTTTGTTTTTTAATAGATTTAAGTGAAGATCGGGAAGCAGCCCTATATGGGGCCAAAGGGATAATTTTTGGACTACTCATTAATGGATGTAATGAACGCATATAAACCCAATTTGAGTAAGATCTATATGACAATTTGGATCTTATGGCAATTTATGTCGATTTCATAGGGGTAATTTGTATGGGGGCTAGGTCTGAACATGGACCGATTCTCACCAATTTCAACAGCGTTCATCCCATGGCCGATAAAAGCTTATATACCAAATTTCATCAAAATATATTCATATTTGCGACCTGCAGTTTGATTACAAGCTTTACATGGACACACAGACGGACGGACGGACGGACGGACTGACGGACGGACGGACATTGTTAAATCAACTCAAAAAATGATTCTGATTCGATCGCTATAATTAAAGATGGGTCTAGGTCAAATATTTTTGGTTGTTACAAACAGCAGCACAAAGTCATTATACCCAAACCACATAGTGGTATAGGGTATAAAAACAAATTCATTTTCCACAATTATTATTAAGCAGATTGGAAGTGGCACATGTGAGTATAAAAAGTTATAACTTTTCAATTGCTATTTTTTTTAATTATAGATTCGTCCTTTTTTTGAATACTTAATATTTTGTTTCCTTGTTATTCAACTTGTTTTCTTTTGCGTTATAATTTTCTACTACGATATTAAAAAAAACACAGTAGTATCAATTGGAAGTGCCCAAGTTTGACAAGATTTTGTGAGATTTTGTACAAATCTAGTAACGAGCCAAATTTTGTTTTGTATGGGAAATCTCGTAAAAATGGGCTAGATTTCGCCCGAAATATATATATACTAGATTTTGCTGAGATGTAAATGCACTATAAGAAAAAGTAATTTTTTAAGATAATTTACTTTTTAATAAAAATTAAAAAATGATATTTTTTTTAATAAAAATTACTCATTAAGAGAAGGTACTCTTTTTTAAGATATGTTACTATTTTAAGAAAATGTTTTATTAAAGGAAAGATACTATTTTAACAAAAAGTACTATTTTAAGAAAATTCACATTTTTAAGAAATATTCTTTTAAAAAAAAAGATATTTACAGAAAAAGTACTTTTCTTATGAAAAGTTTTCTTAATTAGAAAAGGTACTTTCTTAAGAAAATTTACTATTATAAAAAAGGTACTTCACTATTTTAAGAAAAAGTATTTTTTTAAGAAAAGGGTGTTTACAGAAAATTTAAGGAAAAGGTACTTTTTAGAAAGGTACTTTTTAAGAAAAACACTTCTTTAAGAAGGGCACTGGAAAAATTTACTTAGGAAAAGGTATTTTTTAAGAAAATTTATTTTTTAAGAAGAAGTACTTTTTTTTGACAAAGGTACTTTTTTAAGAAAAGACACTTATTTTAAAGCAACTTGTTTATGAAAACTTATTTTTTGAAGAAAAGCAATTTTTTTAAGAAATGGTATTTAAAAAAAAAAAACCTATTTTTTGAGAAAAGGGGAGTTTTTTTTGAATAAGATATATTCTTAAGAAAAGTCACTTTTTTAAGGAAAGCTCTTTTGAAAAAGTAGCTTTTGTTAAAAAGGTTAATTTTCTTTCAAAAATAAATAAGGTATGTACTTATTTTAAGAAAAAGTACTTTTTTAAAAAGCAATGTTTTTAAAAAAAAGTTATTTTTTTAAGAAAAGGTACAAAAGCTATTTCTTTAAGGAAAGGTGCTTTTTGTAAAAGATGCTTTTTCAAGAAATAATGCTTTTTTAAAGAAAAGGTACTTCTTTAAGAAAAGGTACTTCTTTAAAAAAGGTACTTCTTTAAAAAAGGCTTATTTTTCAAATATATAATTTGTTGAAAACGGTGCTTGAAAAAATTCTTTTTAGAGAAAACATAAATCTTTTACTTTTATTCCAGTAGGAATTCTTTTACGAAAAAATACTGTTGAAAGGATAAGGTATTTGTAATGAAAAGTAATTTTTTAAAACACGGAACTTTTTACAAAGGTAGCTTTTATGAAAAAAAATTTTTTTTTTAGAAAATGTAGTTTTAAAGAAAAGGATTTTTCAAATAAAATTTACCTTTTTAAGAAAAAGTAATTTCTAATAAAAAGAGTTTTTTAAGAAAATGTACATTTTAATAAGGAAAAGCACTTTGTTATAAAAATTAATTTTTATGAAACACTGCTTTTTTACACAAGGTATATTTTTAACAAAACGATCTTTTTAATAAAAAGTACATTTTCTTAGAAAAAGTATTTATTATTAAAAATATTTTTCTAAAAAATACACTTTTTAAAGAAAATTATCTGTTTAATGAGTAATTTTTTTAGAGAAGTATCTTTTTATGACAAAATAATTAAAAAATGTACTTTTCAAAAAAATAATATATAAGAAAATGGTACTATTTTAAGAAAATTTAATATTTTAAGGAAATACACTTTATCAAGACATATTCTTTCTTAAGAAATGATACTTTTAGAAAAAATACTTAAAAAAACCTCTTTTCATAAGAAAAAAAAAACTTATTTAAGAAAATATATTTTTTAAGAACAAGTATTATTTTAAGAAAAGGTACTTTTTAAAGAATTTGATTTTTCTAATAAAATGTACATTTTTAATAATTTTTAATAAAAAGAGTTTTTTAAGAAAATGTGCATTTATTAAGAAAAATTAATTTTTTATGAAAAACTTCTTTTTTATACAAGGTACATTTATAACAAAATGACCTTTTTAATAATATGTACATTTTCTTAGAAAAAGTATTTTTTATTGAAAATATTTTTTTAAAAATGACACTTTTAAAGAAAATATCTTTTTAATGAGTACTTTTTTATAGAAGTGGCTTCTTATGACAAAATATTTAAGAAAATCTACTTTTTAAATGCAAAGAAACTTAAAGCAGTTTCTTTTTTAATGTACTTCTTTAAGAAAAGGTACTTTAAAATAAGTAATTTTTTGATAACAGGTACTTTTTGTGAAAACGAGCTTTTTAAAAAAATGTGCTTGTTAAAGAAAAAGTACTTTTTTAAGAAAAGGTACTTTATTTTATTATTTGTGTTTTACTTATTTGAGAAAAAGCGACTTTTTCATGAAAACTTAATTTGTTAAGAAAAATACTTTTTAAAAAAAAGATGGTGTAAGAAAAGGTACTTTTTTATGAAAAAGTACATGATAAAATAAAGTACTTTTCATGAAAATTTCTTATTTTAGAATGGGTATTTTTTAGTGAAAGGAATTTTTTTTAAAAGAGGTACATTTTTTAAAAAAGTTTTTTGTGCGGAAAACTCACTTTTTCAAGAAAATCTACACACAGACAACGTATTTGTTGTGACAACTGTATTTGTTGCCAACCGAATTTTGATAGTCCCATATACTATCACATTATTCTACTGTGATTACTGAATTATATTTTAAAAACCAACGTATTAAGTACTCAGGCAATTGAATTTTGAAATAAATTCGATTGATGAAATGGAATTTAGATTTTATTTATGGGTTCTAACAACCATTTATCAGGTAGCCTATTTTAAAAGAGCACTAATCATCTGATATATAAAACCACATGCATTTTTAATGCTCTTATTTTTTTTTCATTAAATTATAAAATTAATAAGAAGACAAGATTATATTACATTGTAGAAAGGAGGAATTTTCTCCTTTCTAAGGTTATGTTTGGTTAAATTTTATTAAATTATTAAGCAAATCATAACCAGACTTAAAAGTCCATACAGACGTTTTATACCGTTCTTTGCTAATGTTTCGAAACCTTTGTCAGATCTCACTAAAAAGAAAGCAACTTGGCAGTGGTCTGAAAAGGATCAACGTGCTTTTAATTCTTTAAAAAATCTTTTAACCTCTCCACCCATTTTGCAACAAGTAAATGAAAATTTGTCTTTTGTTCTAAAAACAGATGCGAGCAATTATGCGCTCGGGGCAGTTTTACTCCAGGGGGAGAAGGAATCTGAACATAAAATTGAATACGCCAGTCGTTTACTACTGCCGGCGGAAAGAAATTATTCCACATCTGAGCGGGAAGCTCTAGCAGTTGTGTGGGCAGTTAAAAAATTCAGAGGATGTATAGAAGGTTCTGAGATTCTCGTTCTTACTGATCATCAACCTCTAAAATGGTTGTTCAGCTTGAAAAGCCCAACGGGTCGCCTTGCTAGATGGGCATTACAACTACAAACGTTTAATATACAATTTGGATACACTCCAGCCCATCAAAATGCAGTAGCAGACACGTTATCAAGACCTCCATGCCCACTTCAAAACCACAATGATGTAAAATGTGAGTGTATGTCAATTTACATTGACTTTCCACGAAAAGGAGCCGAGGATTTCAGAAAGGCGCAAATGGAAGATCCATATATAAAATCTATTATTAATTCATTCGAATCTAACGATGAAAATGTGGTTAGATATACCAGTAGAGGTTACATTATGTTAGATGGTGTTTTATATAGATTCTGCTCAGAAGAAGAGTCAGAAAATGGTCAACTTGTCGTTCCAGAATCTATGCGTAGTATGATTCCTTTTAATTATGACGATACTCCTACCGCTGGTCACTATGGAATTGACAGAACCATAAGCCGTATAACTATTCATTACTATTGGCCCAAGATGAGAGCCGAAATCACAGAATACGTTAAATCGTGTATTGAATGCAAACGTTACAAATCTACGAATATGAAACCAGCTGGTCTTCTTCAAACCGTCTGTAGTAGCCATAGATTTGAAATCATAGCTGTAGACTTATTTGGTCCACTACCTCGTACCCGACAAGGTAACCAATGGATTTTAATTGTGGAGGATTTATGTAGCCGTTGGACTGAACTATTTCCACTAACTATAGCATCAGCTGAAAACTGTGCTCTTATACTATTAAATGAAGTTTTTCTAAGATATGGTGTTCCCAGAAGACTCCACTCAGATAATGGAACCCAATTTATTTCTGCAGTAATGCAAAAGCTTACTTATTGTCTAGGAATTCAGCAGCGCCACTTGCAGGAAGGAGGAATCTTCTCCTTTCTAAGGTTATGTTTGGTTAAATTTTATTAAATTATTAAGCAAATCCTAACCAGACTTAAAAGTCTAAGCTGGAAAATTCTTATTATTGTTTTATTTTAAAAAGGTCCAAATCAGACTTTAAAGTCCAAATCTGTTCTCGTTTTAGTTTATTTTTGGTTTTGAAAAAATAAAAGTCCGCTGTTATTTTAAAGTTGACTTCTTCGGTCAATTGATTATAAACGAATGGATTTTATTGAAAATAAAATGTTCTATCATGGCAAAACAAATTTGACGTGAAAATCAAATATTACTTGAAAATAATTGAGTTGAACAAAAAATATTAAATCAGTAACTGAATACAGTATTGTAAAATAAATACTTAGAGACTAAATTAAATCAAAACAATTTAAATGAATAAGATGAATTTAAATTGTAAAACAAAATTATAGAAAAATTAATAATCATTTGTAAATAAATAATAAGCGGTTGCTACAACATGATAAAAAAGATTTTAGTAACACATACGAATAGGGAATAAATAAGCGATATTACGTGTATTAGTTAATTCATTAATGTTCCCGTTTTCACTTAGGCTCTTATACTACTTTTTTGCCGTTCGATAATTGTCTATAGCTGCATGTTGTATCCTCGCATTATATTCTTCTGATATTTCTCAAAAATGTTATAAGTAAAATAGAACTTGTGCAATATAAAAATATAGTAAAAATAAGGCCGCACACCATGTTCGGATCCAAGTAAGATGACCGTTTAACTGTAGACAAATATGGTTAGAATGTACGATCCTGTCCCCGTCACCGAAAGGCTTTTATCTCGTCTGTTTTATTTTGCTTGCAAATCGTTTGGAGTGTGTATGAGGGTAAACGCCATTATTCAGTTGAAGTAGTTGCAGAGATAGTTGTATACGTTTCCCATTAACTCTGATCAATTTGCCAATGCTAAACAATATGGCCAGACAGTTTGTTGTTTGATAATGGCTTTAAATTTATTTTCAAGGTTATTTAACATTTTGCTTTGTTGTCCCCCAAATACCAACTTAATGGCCAAAGATAGTTTCATAAAATTGGGTAAAAGCAATTTGAATTTGATGTTAAAAAATAGCATTTTATCTAAGCATTGTCGCAAATTTACCTAAAATAGTAAGATTTCCTATAGAATGAAAAATTTACGACCATTATTGTTGTGTTTTTACTTGCCTTTTTTTATAAAAACTATTCCTCGACGATCTTACTTCTAATAGAATGCAACAAAATTTAGAAAAGCTCATTTTGAATTTAAACTAACTTTGCATAAAGTAATTTTTACAAAAAATAAAAACACAACAAAAAAAAAAAAAAAAAAAATAATGACCACTTACCCAATCGATTAATATTCTTTATTATGCTACACTCCATTCTTATGTACATATGTATGTACATACGATTTAACATAATTTAAAATTAACAAAAATTTTATTTTATATATTTGTTTAATTTAAATTTTTTTATCTGCTGTCTTATTTCAAAAATGACATATTAATTCGAAAATTCGGTTAGGTTTAACATTTTTTATATTTTTATATTAATAACTGAATTTGATTTCCTTTCGGTTGTAAATACCAAATAGTTTAAAATTTAGTTTCCCACTTTATTGTAACCGAAAAATTGTTATAAATACAAATTTGTTTCTATCATATTAACATAAAATTTGTAACAATGACTGTAAATTCATTTTTAGTTTAAAATATTTCATTATGATGGAATATTTTATTGTTATCACCAATATTTAGAGTTAATACTTGTTATACTGGCTTTAGTTCAGTTGCCCCAATTGAATTATTTTAACAACTTGCATAAAAACTTTCATTGGTGAAAGGAACTTATTTTGCTGTTGTATCTATTTTCATTTTATTAGAACTATGGTTAAGAGGTATTTTAGAAAGAAAATCTATTTTATTTTCAAATATATTTGAATTACAATAATATATCTGGATAAATAAATAATTATTTTTAATGGTAACCTATTTCCAACAAATTCTTTTTCTGTGTGTACTTTTTAGGAATATGTACTTTTTGAGATGGTACCTTTTTTAAAAAAAGCTACAATTAATTTGCAAATCTACTATAGCTGGTGCTTATGCCTGTAACAATAACCCGGATTTTTAATTGATTAATGTCAGAAACAATTTTTGTTAAATATAGTAAAACGTTTATTACAAAAAGAAAAAAATACAAATGATGTATGATTTATTCAATTTGAAAACAGCCTCATATGTACAAACATATTTTTATGTTGAAAATATATTATTATGTCAGCATAAAATGGAAATTTTATGCTTACACATCTTAACATTTGCATGTATGGCATGTTGCAACATTATTTCTGTATGTTCCACTATTCCACTTGAATGTGTTTTGTAAATGTTTTAAAATATATTCTTTAAAATCTTAAAATAACTAAATGTGTATCCAGTAAAGCGCTTCACCTCAATGCTTTCGTTGCTGAGGAGATATTCATGTTTTACCGGTGTCTCAATAAAAAATGATAAATTTTGTTTAGTATAAAATAAATTTGTAATAACAAATGTATATATATTTGACATATAAAAATTTTTTTGTCCGTTTTATATAGTTTCCAAATTATATTTTGTTTTTGTTTTTTCTTTTTATTTATTTTTACTCTTGATATTGTGTTTTAATTCCTGTGCTATCAAATATAATTCATTATTTAATTGAGTTCATCTATCTTTTTTGTTTTAATTTAATTGACTTTGCAATGTATTCGAACTAAAATAGTTCCTTTGTTTCATGATGGGTTTTCATCATTCTCTCAATTTATTTTACAAATATTGTTTTGAATTTTAACAACATAATTTGTTTTACACACAATGCCCTAGACAGCATAAATCAAATTATTATCTGTATTATTATTATTTGTAAAAAATAGGGTGCCACTTTATGGAATGGAAAAATTTATGCCACCAAAGGGCTATCTACATATAATTTTTAACTAAATTCTAGAACCACTAAATCCATGCATTCCCTCCAGTCGTAGGAAAATTATAGTCGGTCTAGACTACTATGCCAAACCCTATACCATGGTTTAGAGATCCTATCTCTTCGGTCCAACTAATTGGATATAGAAAATAAGCATAAACCGAATATGAGTGGCATTGTTATATTTTTTTTTTGGCTGCAGATATGCAAAAGTTCATATCGGGTGCTATATTTATATGGGGACTAGGTGGAAAAATAGACCGATCCTGACAATATTTGGTAAAGTCACTTATATTTTGAAAAAATATACACAAACCAAATTTGAGAAAAATCTTTCCAAAATTTTTATTTTCTGATAGATTTAAGGGAAGATGGGGAAGCAACTCTATATGGGGCCTATGACTAAGAATTGTCCTACAGGTTTTATTTTTGGACTACTCATTAATGGATACAATAAACACATAAAAACCCAATTTGACTACGATCTATGTGATAGTTTAGATCTTATGGCTATTTATGTCGATTTCATAGGGATCATTTGTATGGGGACTAGGTCTGAAAATTAACTGATTTTCACCAATTTCAACAGCGTTCATCCTATGGCCGATAAAAGCCTATATACCAAACTTCGTCAAAATATATTCATATTCGCGACCTGTAGTTTGATTACAAGGTTTCCATGGACGCACAGACGGACGGACATTTCTGAAACGACTAAAAAAGTGATTCTGATTCGATCGGTATAATAAAAGATGGGTCTAGGTCAAATATTTTTGGTAGTTACAAACAGCAGCACAAAGTCATTATACCCAAACCACATAGTGGTATAGGGTATATATATTGCACAGATTCTTCTCAAAATCGGTTTGTATATGTTGTTGCAAATAATAAGTGACTTTACCAAATATGGCCATGAAAAGTCCAATTATCGACATAGGTATGGTTTATGTTTTTTTTTTCTAAACTCAAATAGTTTTACGAATTCTCTAAATGCATGGTTTAGCTTATCGGTCTATACCGACTATAAATTTCTTACTTGTTTTCTTAAGAAACTGTACTTTTTTAATGAAAATTTACCAGTTGAAAAGTATCAGGTTTCCCTTAAGGCTCGAATTACAACAAATTATATTCTTCTCCGACGTTTGTGTTTCTGGTGGAATCTACATATCAAATTTCATACTCCTAAATTACTTTGTAAAGAAGATACCAAAAGGTATACTCTTACATTTACGGAGCGTTTTTACCCCGTTTTAACATCCGAATTTCCAAAAGATTTCATCTCATTTGATGTTTCTATCCACAACCTATATTTCGTATTCGTTTGTTTAGAAGATACCAAATATACTATTTTCCCCCCCTTAAACCCAACTTTCAAAAAGTTTTCCTCTCATCTGATGTTTATATCTCTAATTGAATCCGCGTACTATATTTGATATTCCTAGATTCGTTTTTTTAGAAGATACACTTTTTACCCCTGTTGGCCGTTTTTCCTCCCCTATACGTTAGAATTAGCAAAAAATTCATTCTGGACTGATGCCCACATATTCGGTGGGTCGAATTTCGTGAAAATTAGTTCTAAGCTCACATATCTTTCTCGGATGGAGTCTACACACCAAATTTCATATTCCTGACTAATTTGTTACCATTTTCCCCCTTTTTGTCCGCTTTTAACCCGTTAGTGTACGAATTTTTAAAAATCAGTTCCTAGTGAATCTTTGCGCCGAGAGGGGAACCTACAGTCCAAATTTCAAGCTTCTGGGTCAAATGGTACGGGCTGGGGGATGATGATCAACCTCGCAACTCTTTTATATATCGAGGGCTTATATTCAAAAAGTGCTATCTGCATTCATAATTATTTTAGAGAGAGCGTGTAAAACTAATTCATTAACAAGATTTGAAAGTATTTGTCGATGGATTTGCTACAATATCTAATAAGAAATAGTCGCACTTATCATGTATGATATCAAAATTAATATTATATTTGACAGTTATATCAGAGAACAGTCTGAAATCAAAAATTAATATTGCTGTCAAATAAAGATAGCACTTTTTGAATATAAGCCCTCGATATATAGATTTTCTATAATTTTCTTATCATTTTTTTATGTTTTGTATAAATTTGTAACAAGAAACGCAATAAAATATACTAGCAGAATCCAGCCCTCGAAATTCGAGTGCAAATTCTAGGAATTTTTTTTTTTTTTTTATTAAATAAAGACCCTAAAGGTATGCTAATCAATTATAGCCAATTCACAAATCAACACCAAAAAACAAACTCATTTTTATTACGAACACATTAACAAATTTAATAGACACACACATAGCATTATATAATTTTCTGTATGTGTAGCAATTTTAAATGCAATTTACTTAAAATAAAGGAAAGATCAAAAAATCAATAAATCTGCAAAACCGCTAAAAAGAAATACCTTCCAAATAATATACGTTTGGTCAACATCGGGATAAAATGGTAGAACAAAACATCGGTCACAAGAAATTGTCTAGCCTATTAATATTATTGATATATAATTTTTTTTATTTAGTCTATAAAGTTTTTTTCTAATAGGATTATTAAATATTTTGCATAAAAGCCACTTAAATCGACTTCAAGAGTCGCAAGCGGCTAGCGAACCACGTTTGGTTACTTCTGTTATGGTCTAGAAATGTATGATGATCCTAAATTTCTAACATATTAGTTAAGCGAAAATAAAGTGCCGCCCTTATTGAAACTCATAAAAAATTTTAATTTGAAATAATAAAATAGTTATAGCTGTGTTTTTTTAACATACTTCAAGCTATATTCGATGTATTTATAGAACAAAATTTTCCATAATCTATAATAATAATAAACAAGGCGATTTCTTGTGTTTACCACTCAACAAAACTCATAGACTTCTTCCTTGTATCTGATATGGATTTAGTACAGAAAACTGGTCAATTTCATTAAACTCACACCACGCTTTAATATACCTATCACTTTCGTTGACGGCAAATAGAATTCCTGAATGTATTTTATATAGGGATAATAATAACTTTAATTTAGCAGAATATGCAAGGAAGTTAGAATTAACAAGCTTTGATAATATTTTCAGGACAGCTGACACTAATGCTCAGGTATCATTTTTTCTATAATTTTAAATCTTTATGATAAGCATGTACCAATGAGAAGGAAAATTATGAAGAAAAAATATAATTGGTTTAATTGTCGGGAAATACGGGATGCTAGAGAGCTAAGGGACTTAGCCTTTAGAGCTTGTAAAGAGGAAATGAATGATAGACAATGGAGAGTTTTCTGTAACTATGGCAATAGACTTAAATCCATTATTAGGAAGGTTAGAAAACGGAAGTGCGAGATATATTTCAGTAATGGAGTTTCTGTTAATATGTGGGACAAATTGAAATCAACCGGCATAAAGGGAACTTTTAATAATGGAATATGTCAGGATCTCAATGTAATGAATAATATATTTGCATGCCGGCTGACGATATGTTAACCAACACTACATATTTTAGCTCGCCGTTGGGCAATAATTTTAATTTTTTGAGAATTGTAGAATATGACGTAATTATGGCATTAAGTCATATTAAATCAAAATCTGTTGGACATGATGGAGTAAGTATAAAATTTATACGAAAAGTTTTGCAATTCATTACTGAACCTTTGACGCATATTTATAACACTGTATTAATGACAAATATATATCCTAACTCCTGGAACCTTGCTCGAATTGTTCCGATTACAAAAAAATGAAATCCTAGTAACATTTCATTAATGGAGTTTATTATGAAAGAAGAATCATTACCCATTTAAATCAGAATAATCTAATATCTCTCTATCAGTCAGGATTTAGCCAGGCCATAGCACAACTACTCTAGTTTTAGATGTAGTGGAAAAAGTAAGGAAGAGTGTGGATGAGGGTAGTGGGTCCACAATTGTTTTTTTTTTTGGACTTTACAAAGGCTTCTGACTCTGTGAATCACACCCTGTTGGTGAGAAAGCTTAATATGCTATATAGCTTCTCGTCAGAGGCGTGCAAACTAATTGAATCTTTTTGTATGAAAGATATAAGTTTGTAAAAGTAGGTGATAGGAGATCCGAGTGGGTTCGAATGTATCGTGTAGTTCCTCAAGGATCCCTTCTGGCTCCACTTTTGTTTTCGATTTATGCTAACGATGTCTTAGCGTCTCTTTTATTCTGCAGTGCAGGTATTTATACAGATATCCAAATTGTTGGATGTATGAATGGAAATATGTCACTTACTGATTTTGTCCACTTATTTGGCAACCATCTAAGCAAAAATAGTCAGTGGTGTGCGGATAATAGGTTAAATCTGAATCCCATGAAGACGAGCGCGATGAAATTTGTTGATTCGGTTAGGCAATGTCCATGTTTAAGGCTTAATGGAGTTTATAAAGTAGTTGTGTCCCATTATAAATCGTTAGGCTTATATTTGGAAGACCAACTCTCCTTCAAATGTCATCTTAATATGATTTCATCCAGAGTCGCTTTTAGTCTTAGGAAAATTAATAGCTTAAGATACTATTTTCCTTTTCATATTAGAAAATTTATTGCCAAGTCTATAATAATGCCAATATTTCTTTACGGAATAGAAGTTTACTCTTCCACTTCAGCTACTAATATTATGGGGTTAAGAAAGTGCTTTAGCAGAGTTATACGTTTTGTATATGATCTGAATTTCAATGATCACGTTTCGGCAGAGACGATAGATTTCCTGGAATTGTGCTCTGATGACTTTATTTTTTTATTTTATTTTATTTAACTCAACTGGTAATACAAAAAGCCTTATCGGCCAAAAAATAAAGTATTACAAAGCAAATATATAATTCACTATGTCAACTACATAACATATTTTTAATAACCTTATATGTAACTTAAACTAATTATGTATGACATACTTAAATTCAATTAAATGTAGACGTATGGCTCCACACCCAAAAACATCACAAAATCCCTTAATAAATAGAAAAACTAAAAAACTAAGTCCCAGCCAGAGAGCGATTAAAATGATTCAACATCATTTTCTTGCAAATATTTTTTGAACTAGAAAAATATCTTAGTGCAAGAGGCAGTTCGTGCAACCCTTATTAAAAATGAACGTGAAAACTTTATAATGAATGAGAGGTATTAAAATTTGAGGATTTCGAGACGAACGCAAAAAGTTAAAGTTATTACATAAATCAATAGGAACACCACATTTAAGTGTTTTAAAAAAGCAAAGTAAAGTGCGTAGCATTACATAATTTTCAAAGGTACATCCTAAAAATTCTATAGCACAACTAGTTACATGGTCCCGAATTCTAAGATTATAAACAAATCGCAGTATTCTGTTAAAAATACGTTCAAGTTTGTCCAGAATAAAGTTTGATGAACCAGAAAAAACCTATATGCCATAATTTAAACTTGACATAAGAATAGCATAAGCCACACGGCGTTTGATGTGTTTTGGCATATAACAATTAAGGGAATACAGCCTTCTTAAGACTAAAAACGTCTTGCTAGAAAGATGGTTAACATGTCGTTCAAACTAAAGATACTGATCTATATAAACTCCGAGACATTTTAAATTGTCCACAAATTGAATAGCTTCTCCATTGATAGTAAGTAGTGGATGTTGGTAGATATGATTACCAATAACAAACTGAATGGCTTTTGTTTTAGAAGGATTTATCGTTGAATTATTGGCTGACATCCAGCTTGAGATTAATATCAAGTGACTGTCAACAGAAGATTCAAAATTGTGTCCAAGGTTAGCCTCATTGAATAACAATTGTACATCGTCAGCGAAAACAAACGATTGGCAAAAGTTGTTACACATAATTTCAATGCATTCATTAAAGTATATTATGAAAAGCAAGGGGCCCAAGACTGAGCCCTGGGGCACCCCAGAAGTAGCCGCACCTATGCTAGACACAGCATCATTTAACGAAATATATTGAAAACGCTCATTAAGATATGAAAAAATTAGTTTACAAGCCGTTCTGGAAAAGTTAAATCTCTCCCTTAATTTACACAGTAAACTGTAGTGATCAATACAATCAAACACTTTACTAAGATCCTACGAAACTATTACACATTGTTTGCGCTCGTTCAAGTGCTTTCTAATAGAGTCTGTTAGAGAAAGTAGCAATGAGGTAGAATTATAATTGTTACGAAAAGCATACTGATTCGAATGCAACAAATTATTTTCATTTGTATAACATAAAATCTGACCTTTAATTAGATTTTCAACTATTTTAGATATTGAAGGTAATATGCTTATTGGCCTTAGATTGTCAATATTAAAACTTCCTGCTTTGGGTATAGGTACCACGCGTGCTAACTTCCACGATGAAGGGAAAGAAGATACAGTAAGAATGGTGTTCACAATATGAAGGAGGATATTTGAAATAAGAGGATATATAAGCTTAATAAATTTTATAGGAATTAAATCATGTCCAGTAGAATTTGATTTTATCTGTTTAATAGCTAGAACCAAGTCATATTCAGTGACAATATGAAAAGAAAAGCATTCAAATTCATCCACAATATCATTGCAGTTAAAATCATCTATACGACTGGGGCTATAATTACCCAAAAAAGCTATTATTCAAAGATTCAACATCAACCGCATTTAATGGATTATCGTCTGTTCCTACACAACCAAGATTTTTAAGTTTTCTCCAAATTTGTTTACTATCTGTTGTATTAAATAATCGTAAACCATATTTTCTACGTTCCTTCCTAATAGTAGACAGCTTTGTTTCTATATTTTCAATATGTTCGCCAATTGTAATCAGTATTATTACAACGATAAGCTTCGAACGCTAAGTCTCTTAGTGATCCAGCTAGCACAACGTTATTAGACTTCATAAAATCTAAGTCCTTTCTTTCGCAATATACTCTGGACATAGGAACTTTACTATGAAGATTATTTATCAAAAGCTCAAAATAACTTAACTGCACATCAATATCATTAGTGCTGAAAATCTGAGTTATATCAAACTCGCCAACAAATGCATACAATTGATTATAATCAATTCTACTATAATCTTTAAATTCAACCACTCTATTACTGTTAGTTCTTATAAACTTATACGAAAGATAAATAAAACTATGGTACGTGTTTGTAAAAGGACACAGAAATTGGCCAGTATTCTCTACAAAAGAACTATTACTCACAAGAAAAAAATCAATTAGTGAGGTTCTACCTCGAGCTAAATCTAAATGTGTAGGCATACAATTGTGTACAGTATACAATCCGATTCTATGACACATAGATCGAAATTCATTAGATATTAATTCATTGAAAAGATTACGATTGAAATCACCCATAACAATAATGTTAGTGTACTATTCAAATAACTCACTATGTAAATCCTCAAAGGATATGAACAAAATAAAAACAAAACCAATTGGAAAAGTGCTAATATACTTTATAATACTCATCCAAGACAGGTTAGCCAAAAAATTCAATGCATTGCTCAAGATAAAAAGTTTTTTCTGCACCTCCCCCAAGCGGTTTGATTATACATTTAGGAATTGCTCTATTTAACATTTTAAAACACGAAATTTTTTCCTCCTTAACTAACGATCTACATAATTTTAGAAGTTTGGCAGCCATATGAGTAAGATTATCGTTTAAATAAACACGATTTTTAATTTTATAGTTTTCATTTGTTGTTTTTCCATGACTTTCCTCTTCAACAGCATTAGTCACTACGCCTTTTTTGATTTTATCCTCCGGATCAAATATATCAGATAGAAGAAGATTTTTATCATTGAGTATGCTTTCATCAACTGATCACGTAAAGAAATATCATTAAATTTCAAAAGCACTGCTGTGTTTCTTCGTAATACGTAACATATCATTAATGCCAATATTGAGTTTAAAGTGAGCAAATAACGCAAGAACAAGCTCATTAAGATCTTTAAGCTTATTAGGTAAACCAGAAAGTATTACATCATTGCGGTTTAATTGATACTGGAGTGAATTATTTGTCAATTCCAGTTCACTTAGCTTATTTTTTACTTTACTTTCACTGTTTATTACCAAATTTTTATATTCTAATACTTCATCCTTAAAGGTTTTAAGAGTAGAAGATAGTTCTATCCGTATCTCTTTTATAACAGATTCAAATTTCATGGTCAGGTCAGTTTGTTCCCGAATATCTTTTTTAAAGTCGGACTCTGTTGTGTCCAGAGGATTAGCCATGCAGTCTTGACAAGTGAATTTTAAATTACGATTTTTGTCAAGAAGTTGGTATACTTCTTTGGAGACTCCTTCGCAGTCAGTGTGAAACCAAGTTTGGCAAGTAGTACACAATAAACTACGTTTTCAACAAACATTCTTTTCACAGCATCCACATAAAGAAGGCATTTTTTTTTTATTTAAATATATTGAATGTATTAAAGTCCACGTTGTTTGTAAAGACAATGTATTTTCCAAAGCTTAATATATTCAGTATGTAATTGTAAAACAAAAAAGAAAATTAACGGTTCTCGATTGTTTTATATAAGCAACAATTCAGTGCAAAAGAGATCGCTATACGTTTATACATAATGGCAGTGCAATAAAAATCACGTTTTTATAAATTTATTGAATCTCTTAACATATGTCTTTTTTATGTACAATAGGCAAATTCACTTTAATTTAACTGTTTTTGAAATAAATTACTTATTTTTCATTTTTAATATTATTCCATAATAGATTTAGTGATTAAAAACACTTTAAAATTAATTTCCAATCAGCAGCAAAATTTTACACGTCTATTCCGACATAGTATTGCCAAGTCTATAATAATGCCAATATTTCTTTACGGAATAGAAGTTTACTCTTCCGCTTCAGCTACTAATATTAAGGGGTTAAGAAAGTGCTTTAGCAGAGTTATACGTTTTGTATATGATCTGAATTTCAATGATCACGTTTCGGCAGAGACGATAGATTTCCTGGGATTGTCTTTATAAGTTTACGATTAATAACGTTGTTTTATTAAACTTTGAAAGCTGGTAACGCACAGTATTTGCATTACTTATTTCATTTCTCGCACTCAATGCAACGTCTTCAATTATATGTCCTACAATACGTATTCTATTTATGCAACATACTCTATTTTTGTTGTTAAAGTCTCGAGGCTATGGAATAATGTACTGACTTGCAACGAGCGAAATTTTTCGTTGAGCATCTATGATTTTCAAAAATTGTTTTTGAATTTAATTAAATTTTATTTATTTTTTTTTGCTTGCTACTGTTGTCCTGTATACTATTGTTGATAGTTATTATTAGTAATTTCTTGAGAATTTACATATTCGTGCGATAGGTAAAGTTGATAGCTTTGATTTATTAGTTAGTTCTTATTATTCTATATTCATCTAAGTTATTCATACACATAATTATTTGCCTACTCTGAGATAAGCTATGTAATTTTTTAGGCTTTTGGTTTCAAATGAATTTTAATAAATAAAATAAATAAAATAATGCTCATTTAAAGTTGTCGCTACCACATACATAAATCAAATACTGTTTGTATGTTTATTACAAACATCTAAAACGCTGTGTTGAGTTGTGAATTGGTTAAAATTGTTTAGCATAACTTTAGGCTCATATAAAATTATTTACTAGCAAACCAATTTATATATCTTCTGTCTGTTCAATAAATATTTATAATGAAATTTAATGCATTTTTTCTAAAAAGTGTTGAATCGTGAATTTGATAAAATTTAATACCTAGTCTCTTTTATTAAATTATTTATTAAATGAAAAAATAAAATTTGCTAGCATTTGTTCTCGAATTTCTAGGGCTGGGCTCTGCTAATTTTCTATTAAATGTGTGGTTTTCTGGAATAACCGCGTATGTCCATATATTCATTTTTAACGCTCTTTGCATGTGTTAAATTTTTTAAAAAAAATATTGACCATTTCTGAGTTTTTTCTTTAAATAACGACGTAACTTAAATGTTTATTAAATTAATGTGCAGCACTATCGACGTATGTCAACCCACGTTTCATCGCTGACAAATTATTTTCTCAGAAAACGACATATAGCGACATACGTTGTTATTAGTGAAAAAAAATGCAAAATAATTTGGGATTATTTTTCAGTTTATAACCACTTATAAAAACTTGTGTGTTTATTTCTGTTATTTTTGTCACTATTATTCTTGATACGTTGTTATATGCTCATCCTAAGTCCCGTTAACTTTTTGTTGAAGAGCAAAAAAATTAATTTTTCAAGCAACAACAAGTTAAGTCTACATGGGTGGTTGCATTGGCAGTTGTCTTTTTCAAAGAAAACAACGTTTATCGACATAAGTTATTTTATCTGCACACACTTTAAGTGTAATTTACATATTGTTTTTTCGTCCTTCTCTAGGATCTATTCCTCTGAAGATTTTTGACTCAAAATTTTATATAAAGTATTTATTGCCCTTATCTACAGGATTGTTAAATAAAAAGCTCTAAAAACTTCATATCGAGCCCATAATTTCAAATATAACGTTTTTTGGCTTCCCTGAACATATTAATTTTACGACATATGCGGTTATTCTAGAAAACCACATAAATAACTATGAAATGAGAACAAGCAAACAATAATAAATTTATGAATGAATTTGCGTTAAAGTCTAAAATAAGTTAATTCTTTCTTTCTAGAATGTCTTACATTAGCAATAAAATGCAGCTAATATTTTTCTACATTAAGTATGTATGACTCTTTAATTTAATATGCACAAAATGTCATCATATTATTGTAACAATATTTTATTTTTGTTCTTATGGATGCACGGTCAAGTCAATGGAGAAAATATATGAAATTTTCACAAAAAAAAAAACGAACTACAAGGAAACTGACATCTAAATATAATCAGTATTGTGTGTGTACGAATATATAAATAATGGAAAAATAAGGAAAATATTTTCCATCCAGTAGAACGGGAGCATCAAGAAATAATTTATTAAAAAAACATTTATTTATTTTTTTTTTATGCAATATAATAATTTGGAAACCCAAAATTCTAGTGGCGTTCAACGAAACGATTTTCAAAAGCAATTTTTATATTTTGTTAACAGGTATTTCGCAGAATTTAAAGTTATTAAAATTTCGAGTTATTGAAAAATTTTGGAGATCTTAAATTAAAGGCAATAAAAAACTTAAAATACCATAAAATTTTTCTTTATAGATTTGTTTACATACCAAATGAAAATAGAAAATTTACGAACCATTTGCGTCATAAAAAAACATGCCTGAGCAAACAAGAATAACAAACCTATGAAAAACAACTTGTTGACGAGTATAAACAATTATGCCTGAGTGAGTACCACAAAACAAAACAAATCATATTTTCATTTATTTAATATGGACTTTGTGGACATTGCATCATTAATTTTTGAACATCCTAATAATATAGAAAGGATTTTTTTATATTGTTTACTCTTTGGATTCCCAAGAGCAAAGTTGTTATACAGTTAACAAATAGCAAACAAAGAAGTAAAAAGTATGCCTTTTTTTAGCAAGCGGATTAAAAGAATTAAACACGTGCATGTCATCCAGTGATGCCAGATGATATTTTCAAAAAAACCTACGCAAGCAAAAAAAAATCCCTTTTCTCCCTACATGGCTAAAAAATTTTCCCTACAATTTTCCCTACAAATATGAATATTGTTTTTTAAATTAATTATAGTTTATAACATTTAAAGTTAAAGTTTGTATATTTATTAGTATTAAAGCAACACAAATTACAGTCTTTAAGGATAAAAAATCAGTCATTTAAAATAACTAAAACAAAAATAACAATTCATTTAAATTATAGATTATTCTATAAAAAAAACCAACAAAAAAAAAGTTTAAGTATAAAGAACATTTGAATTAAACTTTTCAAAATGATTTTGATTGCACTTAAAATCTTTGCAATCAATTTCTTCGTTTTGCAAGAAGGATCTTATTATACATATGGAATTTAAATTATCGTGGCTCAATTTGTTCCTTTTTTTGGTACGAACATCGGTAACTACCGAAAATATTCGTTCAGCATCCGCATTTGCATGAGGTAATGCAAACAGTTTTTTTACCAACTTTGATAAATTGGGAAATATAAAATTGTCATTAAAATTTTTCGCTTGCATAATTTTGCACCAGAATTGTACGATGCCAATTTTTTCAAAAGATTTGATTTCATTTTTAGAAAAACTGTACTCCAGTGATCTCCACTCTTGTGTCAATTCATTTAAATTTAAGTCAAATTTTTGGCACAAATAAAAAAATTTTAAATCCTCCTTATTTTCTCCAAATGCAGCCATAGGATTTAAAAATTCCATTTCTTTAAAAAGAGATTCTGTTTTTAATGGAAGTCGGTTTTGAATTTCTTCCAATGCCTTGATATAAAATTTAAGGCAATCCATTTTTATTTGCAGCATATTTTTTTCGGGCAATTGTTTCAAAAATTCTTCGCATTCAGGTCCCAGAAAAACTTCTTGAATCGGTAATGATACATGGGGTGAACGAACTATGCAATTTGTTTTTAACTCCGTTTTTTTTATACAATTTTGTCCAAGTTTTAGAAATATTTTAACTGACTCCGAATGAAGTACATGGATTAAAATTTTTTTCGATTGAAAAAGTGCATTTAGTTCGTTGAGGTAGTTTAAAGCATACTTTAAAAACAATAAATATGCTTTGTTGCATACGTTACTGAATTCGGCGCAAATCCATTCAGCCGATTTTAATTTATCACGAGCGTGTGCACTTTTAAAGTATTCGATTAGAACGTTCCAATAATGCAGTATACGTTCTATACATTTTTGACGAGACAACCAGCGAGTCTCGGAAGTTCTTAAAATTCTTCGTTTTTCTTCGTTCATCATAACTTGGAACTCCTCCAACTCTGTACACCTTTTTGAGCTACCTGAAATATATGTGCCAATTTGACGAATTAACTCCTCGGGTGCTCGCGGTAGTTCCAAGCATGCTTTGTTAGCAATAAGAGCTGCAGAATGACAAATACATTTGATATTTATACTGTGTGGATTGTCCTCCAAGAAACGGGAAACAAATGAATCGTTTTTACCAACCATGGTATTTTCTCCATCGGAACCTACTCCAACTACGTTGTCAAATGGTATAGAATAACTCAAAATTGTGTTTTTAAACAGTGTGTACAATGATTTAGCAGTACCGTCAGTACCAACTGGTATGAGATCTAAAAGCTGCACAGTAATTTTTTCAGATTCTTCGTCAAAAAATTTGACCAGAACACATAGGCTTTTTTTTGACGATATGTCTGTGCTTCCGTCAACTAAAGCAGAAAAATTATACTTTCTTAATTTTGAAATCAATTTGGATTTTTCCTCTTCGGCTAATATGTTTTGTATAATTTTTGTACATTTAGTTCTTCCCAATTTGCACTTTTTTAAAATTTCCGAATCCGGTACAATTTCTTTTAACAGGGGTATAAGGTGATCAACAACTTGGAATGCCACATTGTGCTCTGCAAAAAACATACTGATTCGCATTTCAAAATTTTTAACTGGGTCCTCCGCCTTATTTTGTTTGTTGGTAAACATGTCAATCTTTTGTGCATTTTTGAGTGAGACCACATTTTTCTTGTGTATTTTGCTTAAGCTATGCTTGAAAAGCTCCGACTTCCCACAGTTCAAAATTTTTCCACATGAGGAGCACCTGCATTTGTATATGTCTTTTGGTATTACTTCCAGCCATCCTTTAAACTCGCTTTCGTCAAGCCATATAGGGCGAAACTTTTGTTTCCTATATTTTTTTGGGGGGCTTCTGCGGCCATGTGAAGATTCACTTGAAGACATTTTCTGTTTAAAGATAAAACTTCACTAGTCCGACTTCAGAGCATTTAAATTATGCCAAAATATTGCTTACCTTATAATTTCAATTCACAATCCACATAAAACAATTTTTCTTTACAAAGAATTCAGTTTTTTACAAAAAAGAAACAAAACAAACACCTGATATTGCCAATATGACTGGTTAAGTGATGCTAACTATAGTGAAACAATAAACGTTAAAAATTTAATAAAAAAACGCCTGATATTGCCAACTCGTCATAGAAATATTGTTTTGTTCAATTCGACAAAAACATTTTTTCGAGAAAAACGATAAACAGTTTCCGAAGGATTTAGAAAGAAAATTATTTTTAAAATTAAAAAAAAAATCCCTACTTTTGGTCGAATATGAAAAATCTGTCCCTATTTCCCTACGCTCATGTTTTTACGTCAAAAAAACCTACTTGTAGGGAATTTTCCCTACTTCTGGCATCACTGATGTCATCCCATAGAAAATGTCTTAGGCTAGGTTAGGTTAGCTTGAGAAGAGGGGCTATGTGTACACTAGAGGTATTCTTATTAATATGGCTAAATTTTAAAGTGCTTTGATTCCAGTTCCCCGGCCAAATTTTTGTTCCTTTATATTTAAAAATTAAATAAGTAAAATTTGGAGCGAGTCCGATAACTATTAGTGAACCCGGAAACCACTACAATATACCTCTTATGAAAAAAAATTTGAACAAATTTTTTGAAATTTTTTTTTTTTTTTTATTTATTATACCCTATACCACTATGTGGTTTGGGTATAATGACTTTGTGCTGCCGTTTGTAACAACCAAAAATATTTGGCCTAGACCCATCTTTAATTATACCGATCGAATCAGAATCACTTTTTGAGTTGATTTAACAATGTCCGTCCGTCCGTCCGTCCGTCTGTGTGTCCATGTAAACCTTGTAATCAAACTGTAGGTCGCAAATATGAATATATTTTGATGAAATTTGGTGTATAAGCTTTTATCAGCCATGGGATGAACGCTATTAAAACGCTATTGGTGAGAATCAGTCCATGTTCAGACCTAGCCCCCATACAAATTACCCCTATGTAATCGACATAAATTGTCATAAGATCCAAATTGTCATATAGATCTTACTCAAATTGGGTTTGTATGCGTTCATTACATCCATTAATGAGTAGTCAAAAAATGATCCTTTTGGCCCCATATAGACTGCTTCCCGATCTGCACTTAAATCTATTAAAAACCAAAATATTGCACTGATTCTTCTCTAATTTTGTTTGCATATATTTTTGCAAAATACAAGAGACTTTACCAAACATGATCAGGATTGGTCCATTTTTGGACCTAGTCCCCATATAGATATAGCATCCGATATGAACTTTTTCATATCTGCAGCCAAAAAAATTAATAAAAATCCCACTCAAATTTGATTTTTGCTTATTTTCTATGTCCAGTTAGTTGGGCCTAAGGGATAGGGTTTCTAAACGCATGGTATAGGGTATCGTATAGTCGGTCTAGACCGACTATAATTTTCTTACTTGTTATTTATTATGTTTGTTCAAATAAATAAAAAAAATTATATATAAAATTGGATTTGAGAATTGTTTTCTGGATCGATATTTCTTAAAATTATGGATAAAAGTACTAGATAAGGTTTTTTATACGATGGATATTTTTGTCGATAAGCCTCAACAACCTGAAGCAACAATTGTTTTTCCTCTTCATCATTGTTTAATATTCTGTTAAAATCTTGAGTGAACTTAACGCCTCTCTCAGCAATATCATTTACAACAAATAAGTCCTTACAGAATGTCCAACCTTCCTCAAATTCAAATGATGATTCCCAAATTGAGGGCTCAAACTCTAGAAATTCCAGGGATAAACTAAACCGACTGAAGAAATACTCATACAAAATCACATAAGGACTATTTTTGAAAGTCTGAACCTGGCTTTAATATAAAGTTTCACTAGAAAAATGCAAATATTGCATAATCCATTTGATTAATTTTTCGTAAGTGAGAATTGGTCACGGAACAGAAATATTTTCAAGGAATATATTGCTTTTGACATCCAGCGTGCATGGCTAGTTGGACCAGGCATTCGATTGTTATACCGCTCTGCACCAACAAAGATTAAGACCAACTGGAGTAATTCTTTATAGTCTTCTCGATTTTGAGATTTACTCAGTTGAACATAACAAAACTTTATACAATTCGCATGTTCATCTGGAATTATTTGTAAACAAACAGTTGCATCTTCATTACCACTTCTAAATAATTCTATGTTAAAATTTGGCCACGATTTGGCAAATTTTTCAAAAATTGAAACTTCTGGAGCATAGGTTGAATATAACTTTGTTTCGAGCACGCTACGCAATACTATTTCATACACACCATGGCGGCAAGGTAGATTAGATTAGTTCCAATTTTTTTTTCTGAGAGGACAGCGGCGCACAGTGGACCATTTGACGAGCAGCCGGTCAAAAATCTATAACTTTTGATTGGATTGGAATTTTGATATGCGGTTTTTTTTGTTTGGTAGGTGAGACTTTAGCCTTTAATGTTTGCTATAAAACGTAATTCTCGACTGAAAATAAAAAAAGTTACGGAGGGTTTAAAATACATTTTCATTTGTAGTGAATTTTAGTACAAAAGTGAAGTGTTAAAAGGTAAAAAAAAGTTTTTTTTAATATAATGTCTTATTTTTTCAGTTAATTTTACAACTAATACTTTTTAACAATTTTTTAAGTAATTTTTTCAGAAAATGCCAAACTTTGGCCCCCGTAAACTTTTTAGTCCTAATGTGCACAAGGGCCAAAGGTTGTTTTTTTTAATGATCCCGAGTTAAAATATAATTTATTAAGCAGCGAACGTAAAAGTTACCTTATATTGGTTCAAGATAGAGAAGTTTCAATGAAAAACTCGTATGTTTTTGCTTTAGTTAAATTTTTTTTTATTGTCTTTTTAATTATTTCTATATCAATTTTTATGGTAAATTTATGAAATATAACAACTTTTATTGTAAATTTACAAAATATATAAATTTTTAAATCAAAAAATTTTTTTAACTATATAAAAAAAGTTTAACTTATTGTTAATAAAAAGTACTTTAAATCAACCAATTTTAGTAAAAATTTCTTCTAAATAGCCTTGATTTTCATCTTCTAGAAGTTGTTTAGCCTCTTCGTCTAACTCAATAGAGGTAGTTTTCCATTTTTGACGAATGTTGGACATATATGGATCTGAAGTGCATAACAAAATAGTGATAAGGTCTTCATTAGAACAACATCTGGACATTTTCCTTGTGTTGTGCTCGCGAAAGGATCTGTGTCTTTGTTCCCTTTTTCTTGCGCTTCTTCAGATAGATCTCCTATTGGTAGCATATTGTTTTGAATTATTTCTTCCTTTTGGTATAAAATTTTATGAACTGTGGATGGCATATATCTCCAAGAGTATTTTTCATTATAAAGTATAGCTGTTTTATTGGCGTACTCTCCAAATTTTTTTGCATTTATCTTTCTGCTGCATGCTAGAGCTTGTAATATGATTTTGAATCGTCTTATTAATTCATGATCTACACCTGTGATAGTTTCCGGATCCGAAAAAAAAATCTCCTTGCAGTATTTCCATCATTTGTGTTTCCTTCCCCTTGTTTTGGTTGGTCGATTACGAGGCCTAGGTTAGGTTAGGTTAGGTTGAAAGTGGCTGCTAAACCAAAGGAAAAGCACATTTAGACTCTGGGGTCCATTGTGATACCACGGGACGAATAGGTGTTCCCCTCAGACCCCACCGTAGAACCAGTTTGGGCTCCTGATGAAGCCCCTGATATGTGAAATGTCCACATGTGAGAGATCAGAGAGATCGTGAAGAAACGGCGATCCCAATGTTCGAAGTTTCGTTCTGGAGAGCGCCGGGCAATAGCAAAGGAAGTGCTCTATGCTCTCCACCTCCTCCACATCCATGCAGCTACGACAGAAGTCATTTGACGAGACCCTGAGGCGTTCAGCGTGTCGCGCTATGAGGCAGTGCCCAGTGATAACAGCAACTACTGTTGAAATCTCCCTACGGGGGAGTGATAGTAGCGCGCTAGTGCGCTTGTGATTTAGAGCCGGCCAGATCTGTCTCGTGATCCTGCACGTTGATCCATTAGCCCATCTGTTGTCGGTTATGCCGGCGGTGTGAAGCCGAAGTTCCAGTCTACAAGATTCCAGGGGTATACCAACACATTCCAAGTCCGCTGGAACCCGTAAGGTAGTGCCCTGTCTTGCCAACTCGTCAGCTTTACAGTTTCCCGGTATATTCCTGTGCCCTGGGACCCAAATGAGTCTGATGTCGAACTGCTTGGCCATCTCATTTAAAGACGTGCGGCAGTTAAGGGTGGTTCTTGTTTTCAGGAACATTGATTCCAAGGATTTTACCGCGGCCTGACTATCAGTGTAGATGTTTACTGCGGTTGTAGACAGAATATTCCGACCCAACCAGTCAGCAACTTCCTTTATTGCCAGTACCTCTGCCTGATAAACACTGCAGTGGTCTGGCAATCTGCGAGCCAGATTTAGTCCAAGCTCCTTTGAATAGACTCCGAAACCAACTTGACCACGCATTTTCGATCCGTCAGTATAGAAATTTATCGAACGCCTGCTACCTGGAACCCCCCCTGACCAGGATTCCCTGGTCGGTATCAGAGTTTGGTAGTGTCGTTCGAATACACTCCTTGGAGTGGTGTAATCCACGTTCAATGATAAGTTCCTGTTATTCAGGATCACTCCATGGCCACAGTTATGACCACGCCATTGTGGTACGAAAGGCACCAGTAATACACATGGAAGCCATTCTCTGTACCCTTGCAAGAAGGTTGGTATTACAGGCCTTCTCTAGTGCAGGCCACCAGACGATGACCCCGTAAAGCAGTATTGGGCGAACCAGTAAGCAATTTTCGGGCTGAAGCCCCACCGCTTACCAATGGCCTTTTTGCAGGAGTATAAAGCTATAGCCGTCTTCTTCGCCCTTTCCTCCAAATTCCGTCTGAAGTTCAGCTTCCTGTCCAGGAATACTCCAAGATACATGGCTCCATCAGAGAAGGCGATATCAGCACCGTAAAGAGAAATAGGGTCGAAGGTGGGTATCTTATACTTCCTCGTGAAAAGAACAAGTTCCGTTTTGGTCGGATTTACCCCCAGACCGCAACTACTTGCCCAGCTAGATAGCATAGTGAGAGCCCTCTGTAGAATGTCTCTAAGTGTGGATAGAAACTTCCCATTTACGGCTATGGCCACGTCATCAGCATAGGCGACCACGTTGCAGCCTTGTCTCTTGGCCAGACCCCTGGGTCTTAGCCTTTGAGCAGCTGCTAGCTGAGCTAGCGGCAGACTGTGAGGCAGAGCCTCGAATATTGTTTTGTTTATTTTTTTTGTTGTTGCATTTTTCTTCCATTTTTGGTCCCACGAGTGTAGGGGAAAGAATGTCAGCCGCGTCATAGCCCCCAGTAACGCAGTAAGGGCGGCCCACTGCCTCTACCTACTCGCTGAGGTGCCCAGGTATCAGCGAGGCTCCGTTAAAATACAGTCGGTAACCCCTGACTGCAAACCGTCCGATGAGCACGGGTCGCGTAACACTCCGGATTAAGGGTGAGTTACCTTTGGTCGTGCACCTTCAAGGTTCTAGATATGGCCCAGGTTCAGGAAGAGGTACTGAGACAGTAAAACCCATTCCTTTACCTGCCCCATATAAGGAACCGCACTGCACTTAAGCCACCGCATCGCGACAAGATTGTTACTCGTGGCGATAGTTACGAGGCCTAGCTGTAGATATTTTTGTTGAATTTGTTTTTTTTTGCTTTCTTTTTTCTTCATTTTCTTTGTTTTTTTCTCACTGTTTCACCTAACGGATCAAATTCCAAATCATAACCCAATTTAAGAATATGCTCCATGAAACGTATTCTAGCATGAAGAGGGGACATTCCAAATTCGTAGGCTTCCTTAAAACTATCATCTTCTGGTGGGGGTTGGCTTAATTGACTTGATGTTTTTTTTGGCATATAATGCAGCTTGACGTTGACTTTGATCCAGTTAAAGCTTGTGCAACTTTTCCATCAATCATTGTAAGACACATTTTAAAATGTACTTCAATGTCCTGGTCATCAAATTTAAATATTACTGGTTGAAGTTCCTTAATTTGATCTTTTATTTTTTGAACTTCTTCAGTTATGACATCTTTGGTTTAATTTTTGAATGCAAATTTTATTGGTCTCCAATACTTTGTTGAAGAAGGAATTTTATTTTCAATATATCAATTTCTGTTGCTGTACTAGTTGACGGCTCTAAGACGCTTTACGTTTTTGTTAAGCGCAATGGAACGAAAGATACCATAAATAAATTAGCATCTGATGAATTTTCGGCATTAAATTGCTTGTATTGTTTCTGACCAGAGGATCCATCACATCCATTTAGAAATTAAAGTAATGCTGCCATTACCAACTTTTTTTAAATGATCAGTATCAAGCGTATTTAGCAATCGTTCTGCAGTATGTTCAAGGAGATCTTGCAATTATATTTCTGCTGATGTTGGAGTGACACTAACTAATAGCCGATTGTGAAGGTAAGCATTCTTTTTTGGCAGAAACTAAATCTCGATACTCTGGAAAAACCCCACAATTCTTTTAATTGTTTCGCTTCCGCAATTCCTTATATTGATTTTTGGTCAATTTCAAATCCAAAAATAGGGCGAACGCTTCTTCCGGCGTAAATTTCTTATCTTCAATTGGTGTAGGAATGCTTTTCAAAATCCTCTTTCTGCGCCTTGGGCTCGCTTCTACTATTTTTTCAATTATTTCAATTTTATTTTTTTTATTTTGGGTTGGTTGAATTTGGTGCAAAAATGAATCCTTAATAATTCTTTGAGAAATTTCTTCATTGATATTCTCCAGCTTGTGCCTTCGAGATCTTTCACAACATCCGTCAATTGGTTTTGCTGGTCGACCCTTTTTTCCACTTTCGTCGGCAGTTGTAGATGCACTCTCAAAAATAAGTTCCTTTATTAACCAGTCTTGGTACCGTTCGTAAATCTTTGCCTTGCTATGAGAGCATTCAATGTACCGTCTTTTCAAATTCGATGCAAAATTAGTAATTTTTCCTTTGTGCATTTCAATGTTTTCTAGGTTACAATTCTTAAAGAAGTCGTTGCTCACTATGTGCAAAATTACATCGTCTACATCATTTCGTTGAAAATAAATATCTGCCAGATCTCTTACCCATTGCACAAATTGTAATGAATAATAATTGTGGAAACATTATTATAAATACTCTTTCTTGCAATTATGTAAAATAAAAATTTTAATCTTTTTTTTACCACTTTTAGAAGCATAAAAAACCCACACCCTTAGCCCTTTTAAAAGGTGAAGCATACCTGCTCATATCTTAAAGGGCTATGTCGCAATAGTTTTTTTTTACCATTTACCTGTTATTTAAATTGTTTCCCATATTGCCAGGTATTTAAACTATATAACCCTAATTCAGACTATTAATGTTTTTGAAAGATACCTATGTAAATGTACCTGTAACAATTAAGCGCATTATATCTCAACCCTTTTTTATAAGTATATAACAACTCCTGACAACTCTACCGACACGCAAAAAAATACACCGCGGTGCACCGGTACGACCAACTTTTGATTCATAACACTCAGACGGACGGACGGACATCGTTTAATCGACTGAGAAAGTGTTTTTGAGTCGATCCGTATAATAAAAGATGGATAAAGGTCCAATATTTTTGGCAGTTACAAACATCACCTCAAACATAATATATCCTAACCACATAGTGGACAACTTTTGTATTCATACATTTTGCAGAAAATATCTAACCTTGGGTCAGAAAAGTTGTTCTGGTGCACACGGGCGGAAACTGGCGGGTATATAATGGGGTATAGTAGTATAGGGGAGGGTTCGGGCTATAGAAGATTGCAAGATTTTTTCTGACTGCTTTTGACTGGCAGGAGTTATGCTCTATTAAGTAGGAGATTTTCGGAAAATTTGGACCTTTTTAAAATTTTTTTATTTAAATTTCGGAATGACTCAGTGAATTACATATATCACAAAATTATACAAAATTTATTTCTTTTCAAAATCTTTTAAATCAAAAAAGTTACAGTCATTCAAAAATAAAAATTTACAAAGGAATTTTTAATTTTATGAAAATACTGAGAAAGCCCATTTTCGAAGACCATGTTCGCTGTGATATAGTTGAGATAGAGTCGCAATTTTTTGGCTCCTGAGGTTTATTAGTATTTAGTTTCAAATGAATAACATAACTTTAAAATCGGTAACAAAAGAAAAATGATTTTTGGCCGCCTTCTCAAAATATGGTCCATTGTGGGGCGCATGTGTTGATACCAGTAGTTGTAGATGTTGTATCATATGACAAGCCGTTTACTTCGCCAACAATATTCCATCTATCTAATCTTTCATGAACTGCATCCTCAATATTTTTGCCATTTGAAGATTCAACTTTCGGTGCACTAAGAAACTTCGATGTGCCATTGTAGCTTAGCGAAATTTCAATCCGATCAACTTTTGTGGATCCGATCAAACCTTTCATAAACATTCCATTCAAAATGAGCTACCACCGAACGAATTTTACTAACCTATAAATGATAATTAGATTGTCACAAATTAAATAGTACCTTTTGTTGAATAATTAAAAAAAATCAACTTACATTATCCGTAAGATCAGCTGAAATTTTATTTAGATTGTTTTATACGGTTTTCTTGGCGCAAGCAAAGAATAGTTGATCGATTAATGACAAGTTCCTCTACGCAATGTCCTAAGGCTTCAGCTGTTACTATGAAAATGTGAACTGTCATTGCATCAGAGGCTTTGGCATTGTCCAGTGCTGCTGCTAACCGATCTGTAGTTAGACTTTTGCTACCCCCTTTTTGGCCAAATAAAGAGTTTGAGCTTAAGATTTCTTTCTCGATAGTCATGTTGTTAATTGGTAAGTTGGTAACACTATACTCATCACTCCACTCTATAAGTTGAGGAACATTTGTTGAAAATGGAGAACTGATTATTAAAAACTTAAATTTATTAATATACAAAACTTACCCGCTTAGCTCGCTTTTTCCTCTTCGTGCTTCCTTTTGCGTGCAGCTTCTGTATCTTTTCGTTCCTGTGCTTTTTTTCTTGATCCCATAAAGCCATATCGACACCAGCCCTGCAACCAGAACGTCCTTTCTGTCTTTGCACTACCAGAAACAGTTTATCTTCTACAATCCGAATTTTGTCTGGCGCATCGACGGTTGCAATATCAGCAGCTTGATTTTGGGCATTGGATCTTTTCTCAGGTGCTGTTTTTTGAACATTTTCCATTTCTCTTATAATTTTAATAATTTTTCAACACATTTATCCTCTTTTCTTATCGGTTTACGTGCTTGATTCTAAAATATATGGATGGCATCGACTGTCAATTTCGCACTTAGCTTTGCTGAAAGATTTACAAAGCGCATATTGTAAAATTGGATTTGCAAGACCTGGTGATTTGATGGAAGTTTTGCGCCTGTAATTTGGTGAGAAACGTTTCCAACTAAATCGATTTCCCTTAACTCTTCAATGGCTTCGTGTTTTCTAATGATTAAAGTGCTTCGTGCTTCTTTCGCAATTGGTTTCATTGGTATTTTGGCCCTCTTAATTGTTGCATATTTATATGGCTTTTTTTAACTTTAGAACACCACTTGTTATACAAATTAATTAATTTCACATAACAAATGAAAAAATCAACTAAAACACGGTTTTTGACGTTTTAGCGACAATGTTTGCAAAAAATGTCCCGTTGCCGAGGAATACACAGCTTGAAAAAAAAATGTCCCGTTATCAAGAGCGACTGAGGTGAACAAAATTTCTAGGAATAATCTACACAAACAGTAAAGTGTTCTAAAATAATAAATTTTTTTAATCAGATATACATACTTTTAAAAGTTTACCGTTATTGCAATTGCTAAAAAATTCACGGAAAATATCATGCAGCCCATATATTAGGGTAGAGTGGAGTAAAGGGGAAAAATTAAATAAATTTTTTCATTCAGTATGTTTTGAGGAAAGTAATGAAAAACTCCGATTAAAAAGTGACATATACATATATAAAAACAGATATTTTACCCATATTTACTCATTGAATATTTGAAGCCGTTTCCGGGTCCACTTAAAATTGTCGGATTTACTCCAAAGTTGATTTATTTATTTAAGGAACCAGAATCTGCCAATATTTCAAAATAAAAATACCTCTAGTGTACATATAGCTCATATCCATTATATCTGGGTATAAACTTAAGGTAGAAAGTCGGCTGGTTGTGAGCTCTATATCTCCACGTTATTATTAACTTAGAAATTGGGTTTCATCAACAAATTCCCTGAGTGTTTTCCAGCTTTCCCCCTAAGACACATGTTCTCGCATATGCAGGCCAATAACAAAGGTAGTGTTCTAGTGTTTTGTGATCCTCTCCACAAGTTCTACATGTGGCTGATTCCGCTCCTCCTATGCGCTATAGGTAAGCCCTGAGTCAGAGTGTCCAATGAAGATGTCAATTTCCCTACTAAGTTCTTTTCTACTCAGATTAATGATTTCCCTGGTCTTCGAAGTATTTTGACAGTACCCCATAAAATCTTTGAAACCTTACCCACATTCGTCTCCTCCAAATTAGTACATGCAAACTGGTCGCGCAGTCTGCCAGTTTCAATTTAAGAGACCTGAAGGTATTCGGTTCTCTAAATTGAGTCTCTCTAGGAAAGAACCCTTCCTTCCTGGCCAGTTCATCAGTAATCTCTTTTCTCATTATAAAACTGTGTCCTGGGATCCAAACGATTTAAAGTCTGCCCTTTCTAGAGAAGTTTGCAATCTCCTCCTTACACTCGGGGATAGTCCTTGATCTAGTTTAGTCCAAGTATATTGCCATGACAGCCGTTAGAATGTCCGTAAATATATTCACGTCTCTGGTATATGGGTATCCCGCTCGCCAATGGACGTAATACATTCCGTTATCGCAACCAATTCAGCCTACAAGACAGAGTTGTGGTCCGGAAGACGGTTGTGTTTCCCCGTAGAACGGTCATCATCATAGAAACCTATGCCAGTCTTACCATGCAAACTAGATGCATCCGTATTGTAGTGTGACCCTGGAAGGTTTTGTAGAGTATTCCCGTTCATCCAAATTTCCCTGTCTGGTATCCTCATAGTGCAGGGTGTGTTTGTTGATACTTCTGCGATTCTATCACAGCTAATATCCACTGTGTTGAATCCCGGAATTTGGTCCAAAATTGTTTGGTTTCTGGTCATATGATCGGTGATATATTCCCCTGCTGCTTTCAATCGTAGCATGGCCAGAGCTGCCGATAGATAGAATAGTCTCTAAAGCTCTCGTAGATGTATTCTGTATTCCACCACTGATTACTATGCAGCAGAGGCGCTTAACTTTTGGAATGGTTTAATGTAGCATTTCCTTTCCTTTGATATCCATATGACTATGGATGCGTAAGTTAGATTAGGTCTAACGACAATTGTGTATATCCAATGTGTCATCCCCGGGTTTAAATCCCATTTTGAACTTATAGCTCTTCGGCAAATGGCCCATATACAATGAGCTTTCGCAACCCTGGTCTCGATATGGTTCTTTCAATTGAGCTTTTTATCGAGCATCACCCCAAGGTATGTCACTTTTTAAGTGATTCTAATCGTTTTGCCCTGGAAGTGGGTTCCTCAAAGTCAATTATTCTCGTCTTCCTAGTAAAGAGGCATATTTCATTCTTCTCCGGGTTCACGTTGAATCCCCTCGGTTGTGCCCAGCTGTATGCTGTTTCGAGAGCATCCCCTTCATAGATTTCTTCATAGATTTCTAGAATCTTTCCCCTTAACAGTATCACTACGTCGTCTGCGTAGCAGACATGTTGGAAACCCTTAATGGCTAGAATCCTTAGCAGACTGTTTGTAGTGGTCACCCAGAGAAGGGTGGGATAAAATTTCCTCTTGAGGTATCCCACAACAAATCTTGTCTCTTATTCAAATACCATCAACCTCGCAACTTATCCATCCATTCCCTAGCATGATCCGGGCTTTAATATCCCGGTATATGTCGAATTGTTCTAGAGGTTGGAGTAGCGTATTGGTTGATACATTTTTAAAAACTCCTTTTATATCAATAAATATAGCTAGGGTGAAAATTTTCAGATCAAAAGATCTTTCGATGTGGCGAACTACTTCATGATATGCAGTTTCCATTGAGCGTCCCTTGAAATAAGTGTTCTGTTGGAGCCTCAACAACTCATTCGGGATTTAAGATTGAACCATGTTATCGACCATTCGCTCCATGGTTTTAAGTAGGAAGGATGTAAGACTTATCGGTCGATAGGCCTTTGGGTTCTTGTAGCTTTCCTTCCCGGCTTTGGTCTCCCGCGATGCCCTGGGTATGTACGCTAATTTTAGGCAAGCAGAGAATATGACAGCCAGGCTACTACCAATTAAGTGCCCGCTCCTTTGTCATAGAGCAGGAAAGATTTCGTCTGGGCCTGCTGCCTTAAAAGGGGCAAAACTTTGTGTTGCCTTGTTTGCAATATTTTCCGTTATTCCATTATATCTTTCCTCGCAATATTATTCCTTGTTTGGACCATCGGGTCCCATCTGCTGTTCCACGTTGATTCCAGTTTATCGGGGCTTATGGTTACTAATTTCTGGGTTCCTATTCGGCCCATGTTCTTCGATAAGAAAGTGTGCTTCTATCAATATTTTTAAGGACTGTTCCATTGATTCCGCTTGAATCCCATCCTTATCGACTAGAGTTTCAGACTGTGAATGTGTTTTCGATAAGAATTTCTTTTTCTTCGAGACATCATTAACGCTATCAAGCTGTTCACTGAAAAGTTTCCAGGAGTTGCGTCTGGCCACTCGAATCTTTTTGTTGTAGTCCCTGAGTTTGACACGGCAGTCGTCCCAGTATGCTACATTTTGTTTACGATGAGCCCTAATAAATAGAAAATGTGTTAGGGATCGTACGAAAATTATTTCAACTAGGGAATTGAGTTTATGGTGATGTTTATAAATACCAAAAATATTTGATCGGCTCAGCATCACTTTCTAAGTCGATTTAGCGATGTTCGACCATCCGTCCGTCTATCTGTCAGTCCGTGTGCCTGTGTGCCCATGTAAACTTTCTATGCTTCGTAGGGATATAACTTTTTAGTTAATTATATAATTATTAAATATATTTATATTATACTTCTTTATTTATTTATTTATTTATTTATGACTTCCTGCACTACAAGACAAAATTTTATAATTATAATAATAGAGTGTCTCTTAGGTTTCAATGTTGGAAATGTTTAAACGGTACCCGCAATTTTTTTTTTCCATTTGACTTGAATATAACTCATGTGTAATTGTACGTCCTTACGACTATGCCTTTCCTAAGCGATGGGGCTTTAATAAGTGCATTTTTCCATGATCGTACTGTTTTTAGACTTGAAAATTTTTGTTTCTTTTACTTATACTAGCAAATTCCAGCCCTCGAAATTCGATCGCAAATTCTAGGAAATTTTATTTTCTCATTAAATAAAGACCCTAAAAGTATCAATTATGGCCAATTCACAAATCAACACAAAAACAAACTCATTTTTATTACAAACACATTAACAAATTTAATAAACACACATATAGCATTGTATAATTTTATGTATGTGTTACTAGTAACTTTAAATGCAATTTACTCAAAATAAAGGAAAAAATTTTAAAATCTGTAAATCTGCAAAACTGCTTAAAAGAAATACCTTTCAAATAATATACATTTGGTCAAAATCGGGATAAGACGGTGGAACAACACATCAGTCACAAGTAATCACCTAGCCTATTAATATTATAGATAACAATATTCAAAATGGTACTTCCACTGCATGCCTAAAAATCTATCGGAGATTGAATACTTGATTACCATTCATTTTTCTGAACTCGAAAAACTAATGGTCAGAGGTGATTACCGGAAATCGATCGAGCTTTCGATATTATTTTTGAACATAAATGATAACAGAAAATTTATATAAAATTATACATATGCAATGTGTGTGTTTATTAAATTTGTTAATGTGTTTGTTAATGAGTTTGGTATCTCATTCACAATAATAATAAACCAAAAAAGTGTTGGTTCGAGAATTGGCTAAGTTGAAAAATAATTGTTTTTCAACTTTTTAAACCATAACTTGCGGGATTTTGGTTTCAAACACAGTTTTCAACACCAACTCTTATACATGTAAAAGTTTCCCTTATAAATGCTTGCTCCAGTAGCGCACATGCACCATTAAAGCGACCCGTGTTGGAATGTGAGGTGTCACATAATTGAACTTTATCGGAAAGTTACCAGTCATTTATCGCATTTAATACATCTACAGCCTGCTCTTCTCCACTTGCGTGATCAAATTTAGATACTGCAATAAGTTTCTCCTCATTTTTATATGTATGTGGTCACAATTAGAAGTCGTTCTTCTTTAACATTTTGTGCATATATTGCAGGCAATAACATACCATCCCAATGAATTGACCTTTTCATGAGTATAATTTTTAAAATCTGCTTTAATATTTTCGGCGCGCTCTTTTCTATTCTGTGTTCTTATTCTTTGCATGGACGATTTATTAATTATGTATTCGTCTACAATATGTCCAAGTGCTTCTAATTCATGCATACTCAATTGGCATCTATTGAAGGCATTCACAAGTTTCGGAGAAATAAATTCCTTTTTTCCCCCTTTTTTGTAAAGGCGTTAAATTTTCTTACAAAAACTGTGGCCTGTGATCATGAGGATTTTGAACCGAATTGATGGATGATGAACTTGTTGAGAAACTAGAATTTGGTGAAGTGGTTGTTTTATTTCTTTCTTCAAATAATCCCAATTTTGCCTTCTTTGTTTTTTCGCCATAAATTTTAATCCACTCCTATCTAGGATCCCAGATTCTCGCTGCCGCACAGTGGCTGAAAATCGGTTTTCATTGTCCGAAATTCTGTAACTTTTGAACCGATCAAAATATTTTAGTAATTTTCTTTAATGGATAGATATTTAGTTGAACTTTTTAAGGAATTCTAGGTCGAAGTTGAACTTTTAATTTTTTTTTTTAACTTTTAGCGTGGGGTTTTTATTATTTTTTTAATTGAAAAAGTCTTATTTGGATTTTAATAATAATTATAAGCATTTTTTGTAATAATGGGATTTTTTAATGTTTACACTCAAAAAAAATTGTACACTGAAAAGGTAAACTCAACTGGAAATTTTGCTATTGCTACTGAAAAAATAAAAATTTTTAGCTGTCAAATTTGTTAATTTTAGCAAGATAAATGTGCTGAACATTAGCGCAATGATTCTGATTTTGATATGAAAATAAGGGATTTTATTTTTTGAATCTTTCTTATTTATTAAAACTAGCAGATTCAAGCCCTCGAAATTTGAGTGCAAATTCTAGGAAATTTTATTTTTTCATTAAACAAAGACACTAAAGGTATGCTAATCAATTATAGCCAATTCATAAATCAATACAAATAAACAAACTAATCTTTATTACAAACACATTTACAAATTTAATAAACACACTCATAGCTTTGTATAAATTTATGTATGTGTTAGTAGCAACTTTAAATGCAATTTACTCAAAATAAAGGAAAAAATTTTAAAATCTGTAATTCTGCCAAACGGCTAAAAAGAAATACCTTTCAAATAATAAACCCTTGGTCAAAATCGGGATAAAACGGTAGAACAAAACATCGGTCACAAGAAATCTCCCAGCCTATTAATATTAGAGATATTTCATACGTACATTAGGGTGGCCTATAGCAGACAAGATAGTTTTTTAGTTTAATAGTATTTATTTTATTTATGCTTCAGCTCTATCTAGGAGCTGAGTCTTTTAATGCTAAATTATTAATGATTAATTGATTATAAAATGTTCTTCTTTATATACATATTTTCAACCTATATTAACAACAATGTGTTACCTGCACTTGGGTCAGCATAAACATAAGTGTGCCAGCGTAACAACAACATACAATAACAATATACGCAGTCATACAATGTTTTGCAAATGCAGTGGTCAACAATATTGATATTTGTTATTTCCGCATTTGCAAATATTGTACGCTATGCAGTGTGGGTATTATACAGCACACTACGAAAGTCGTGTTACGCTACACCTTCCTTTTTTATAAGAATGTTCATATAACATTTTGTTCTATGGACATTCTTCTATTATTTGTACTGTTGGGTTTTTTTTTTTTTTTGTATCAAGTGCAAGTTTCACATTTTACAATAAATTTATTTTATTTTATTTACATATATAGATTTAAAGAAAAGAATGCATATTGTTTATTTAATATTGTATAACTTAAGTCTATTCTTATGAACTATTTGTTCTTTATTTGTTTTCTTATCAACTATGGTTACATTATTTCTGAAATCTATTTTCTTAATTTTATATGGCCCTTTATATGCCATCTCTAACTTATGTCCTGCATCATTTCTTACCAAGACTAAATCTCCTATTTTAAAATTGTAATCTAATTTTGTTTTATCATAATTAATTTTTTGTTTTATTTTATTTATGTCTAATAGTTTTTTAACTCTATCTATTGCTACTTCTAATCTAAATTTAATTTCCTTAGCATAATTATCTATATTATAAAGTCGTACAACTCTATCTACTTCAATAAATTGTCTAAAATTGTTTGGAATTTTTCCAAAAATAAGTTCATAAGGGCAATAGTCATGTACCGTAGATGGTGTAGTGTTAAAACAGTACGTGAAATATTTGAGCCATTCATCCCAGTCGTCTTTATCTACTGATATGTAGTTTCGTACGTATTCGTTAAATGTCCGGTGACTTCTTTCTATCGTACCTAGTGTCTGGTGATGATATGCTGTCGATGTGCGTTTATCTAGCTTCAATAGGTTGCAAAGCTCTGTCAGTATAGAGTTCTTGTATTCTGTGCCCATATCCGAAATGAACGTCTTCATTGGACCGTTTATAAGCACAAAATTTTCAAATATCGCTTTTGCGATCGTCTTAGCTGATTTATCTTTTATTGGTATTGTTACCAAGTATTTAGTTAAGTCACATATCATTGTGACTGCATATTCCTTTCCATAAATTGACTTTGAAAATGGTCCAATTGTATCTATGTACACCGTATCAAAAGCCCTATTTGGTGTCTCCGTTATTGTCATTGGACTTTTTATATGTTTCTCCGTTTTAGCCAATTGACATTTATGGCATGTTTTCACATATTTGGCAATGTCTTTTGTCATATTTTTCCAGTAATAGTATCTCCTGATCTTCTCAGTGGTTCTATATATCCCACAATGTCCTCCTTCTATAGGATCATCATGGTATTTCAGCATTATCTCACGTATTGCCTTTGTATTCGTGTTATCAATTTTAGTTACTTCGTTTAATAGCGCTATTCTGATTTCATTCAGTGTTTTATTGCCCATATTCTCAAATTCACTTATCGAAACAAATTCGAAAATCTTCTCATGTGGTGAAATTTGAATCTTATTAATATTTAGTTTACAGGCTATTCGTTCTAGCCTAGGGAAAAATTGTCCTAAGTCAATATTCCCTTTAGTAAACAAATCATCTATTCTTATGCTAGCATATATGGATTTGCCCTTTTTGATGTAGCATCTGTTGGGTAAAATCTTCAATTTATAATATCTTTTGACGTCCATATTATTCAATGGTATATGTACTTTGGACTTATTATTATTATTGATATTTTGCTGATTTACTACTGGTTTACTAATTTTCTCTTATTTAGTCATCGATCTTGTCGTGACCCTTAAAACGGATGAAATCTTGTCGTTAATATCCTTTAATTCATTTATTGTAATGCGCGACAGTGCGTCGGCAACATTATTATCTTTTCCCCTGAGATATTCTACTGTGAAATCATATTCCTCCAGATCGAGTCTCATTCTCGTTAGCTTAGAACTTGGATTTTTCATGGAGAACAGGTATGAAAGTGGTCTATGGTCTGTTCGGACCGAAAAATGTTTTCCATATATATATGGTCTGAAATATGTGACAGCCCAGTGTATGGCAGTTAATTCCTGTTCAATGGTCGATTTGTTGCTTTCGCCTTTAGTGAAAGTTTTAGATGCATAGGCCACAGGTAGGTGTCTACCTTCATGTTCCTGTGTTAAAACTGCACCGCAAGCATGCTTACTCGCATCTGTTGTTATGCAAAATTCCTTCGTAAAGTCTGGGTACTGAAGCAATGTTGGGCTCATTAATGCCTTCTTTAAGTATTTAAACGCGCATTCACAATCTTTTGTCCACTGAAATGGTACTCCCTTTTTGGATAGCCATGTAAGGTGTCTGGAATATTCAGAGAAGTTTCTAATAAATCGTCGGTAATAGTTGCAAAACGCGACAAACCTTCGTGCGCTCTCGGCGTCCGTAGGCGTCGGGTAATTTTCTATCACTGAATATTTACTATCATCCGGTAATATTCCTCTATCAGTACATTTGTGGCCAAGGTAGGTTACCTCTCTCACAAAGAATGAACATTTTTGGGGCTGTAGTTTAAGATTGTGTTTACGGCAAAGATCAAATACATCCTTCAAATTTGAAAGCATATGTTTTTCAGAACATCCCAATACAACCAAGTCATCCATATATAGGAATGCTTGATTCGGCTTCAGACCACTGAAGGCTAATGTCATCATTCTTTGGAATGAATTCGGTGCTATTTTTAAGCCATATGGTAGTCTAGTAAATCTGTATGAACCATTGTTTGTTGAAAATGACGTCAAGTCTCTAGAGTTCTTTTCCAAACCAATTTGATGAAACCCGGACATCAAGTCCAAACAAGAAAAATATTTTGCTCTACCTAGTTGGTCTAGAATATCGTCTATTCTAGGCAACGGGAATTTATCTGATATTAGTTTTTTATTTATCTGCCTATAATCTATCACCAAGCGCCATCTTTTTTCATCTGTTCCGGGAAGTGATTTCTTTGGTACCAACAGAATTGGGCTATTGTATTCCGAAAATGATGGTTCGATTATCTTGTCATCTATTAGTTTTTCAACCTGTTTGTTTATTTCCTCCTTATGAGATTCTGGTATGCGATAATTTTTAATATACGTTGGTTGATTATCTTTTACTCTCAGTTTTTGTTCATAGAAATTGTTGGTAGTAATTTTTTCAGTCCCTAAACCAAAAATATCATTGTATTCTAAACAAAGCTTAGTTAAAATTGTTCTGAACTGTTCAGGAGAGTTTCCCTTCAAAAGGTCCAAAACTTCAGATTTTCTTTGGCTATTTTTATGTGGTTTTTGTTTTACTATTTCATAGTCAGACATTTTCTCGGTTTTTATGTTATTTTGCCTAATTGTTACTATTTTATGTGTGGTATTTAAAAAACGAACCAATGCGTTATTTGATTTTACCAGTGTATTTGGTACAAAGACACCTGGTACGATTTCTTGATTTGGTATTAGTACATCGTCTTCAAGCTCCGGAAACCTGATTTGACGAATCACCTCTGACCTTGGTGGGAGTGTTATTCCATTGAAGCCGTTCGTAAGTGGAATTTCTATTACATGCGACAGATTGGGTGGTCGTAGTACGAGGTAATCATGGTTCCCATTGAAATCTAGTATACATTTATACTTCTTAAAAAAATCCATTCCAAGGATACCGTCGCAAGGTATTGGAAAATTATTTTGTACTACTTGGAAATCATGTGGTATCAAAAAACCTCTAAATTTTAGGTCAATAAATACATTACCTATTGAACGAATTTTACCCTGTCCTATTCCACTCAATGTGGTTGTTCTGTTTCTGTTAATTTGTGTTTGATGAAAATGTTTAGTTTTTATAATCGAAATGTCTGCTCCTGTATCTACCAACAGTGTTACCGTGTTGTTCGTGTCGTTAATTTTTATATTAACATAAAAACTTGAGCTGAGGTTAAGGTTGTATATGTAGTTGGTATTGTTATTATGATATATCTCAGAGGATTTTAGCAGTTTTCCGAATCATTTTCATGTGACTCTGCTGCTCTGACGTAATTTTTGTTACGTCTGTGGTTCTGATTTTGTTGAACCCTGTTGTGAATAGGTTTTTGTTGGGGTCTGCCGTTGTTACTGTTATTACTATTATTGCGTGGGTAATTGTACCTTCCACGATATTGTCTGTAGTTATTATTTCGGTTAAACTTCTGCCCGAAATACAATACGGCATTTTGTTGCCCTGTTGCTTCAGTGCAACTGTTTATGAATTTGCCAACGGCCTCATTCATGTTACTGAATTGGCCTGCTTCCATGATAAGTTTAACTTTATCGATGGTGCAATTTTTGGTTAGTGCCTTTACTGCTACCTGTGTTGAATATTTACATGCCAATTCGCATGGCAAACCATCTGATAAATAGGCATTTTCTAATGACTTCGTTAAATTCTCTATTTCACTGCAATAGTTATTGGCAGTTTTATTGTTTTGTCGGGTATTCATTATTTTTGCTGTCAATACCTCAACCGACTCGCCCTTTACTGAGTTTTTTAATTTATGTATTATCTCAGTAATGGTTTGTTCATTACCTATTAAATTTCTTGCACTTCCCTTTAACTTTGTTTTTATTGAAGAGACTGCGATAGATTCGTGGTCACCTTTGATGGATTCTATTAACTGTAACGAGTCTATAAAGGAACGTAAATTTTCTGGTTTTCCATAAAATTCTATGATCAGCTTTGAAGCTGTGTTCAGAAAGTCAACGACTGTTTGTGTCATTTTTACCTCTGTACTTTCCAAAGAGGTTCCAATATTCTCTGAATTTTCAGTTTCTACTAAGAATTTTACCTCTTCGTGTAGTGTATCCGGTAATTTTACCTTGACACCCTTCTTAGATGATATAATCAGGATTCTAGTCTTGACATCTAAGAAAAAACTTTCAGCAGCTGTCCTATGTGGTGTCGTGAGTCTGTTATAATTTGCATTCAGCAAAACCCTGATTTGTTCTAACTTTTCGCATAAGATTCTAATATGTTTTATTATTGTTTCCTCTTTTGTGCTTCTATCTATATTTAAACATTTATAAGATTTGTCGAACTCCTCTTTGATTAGTCTCACCTTCTGAATTATTTCTTGCCAATCCATGGGAAAATTATTTAATTTTGTTTAAGTCATTGGCTCTGCTCAAATATTTCTTTTTTAATTTCTTGGTGTTTAAGGCATAAATATGTAATGCAAAATTTAAGCTAATCAGTACGGTTATTATTAGTAAACAACACTCAATTAATTTTAGGTCGATTGAGTCTTCTTTTATTTATACTTCATTAATAACATTTGCATTGGGATTCTCTATTTTTGATTGACGACCTCCCATTTTCCTTCGCTATTTATTTTGTATTTTTTTCTATTATTTATTTCTATTAAATATTTTTCTGACTGCCTCAATAATTTAACCGAATCTTATATCTTGCTAATTATATATCTTCCCTAGTAATTTATTATTTTTATCAATAGCTTATACTATTTTACATGCATCAGTTTTATTTATGTATATATTTAATTTATAAAATATAAAATATTTCATTTTAATTTAATATCTGTTTTTTTTTTCAACAGCATAATTACCATAGTGTTTTTGTTTTTATATATATAATAGCATCAAGATTAAATATAACCTTTTCAAAAAAAAAATTAGATTAATTGAACTGCATTCCTTTGTGGATTTTTTCTTACAAATTACTGTTTTTATTTTCTATTTCAAATTTTTTTTTTTTTTTTTATTTATTTATTTGCCAAGAGCGGTTAACGCTTTCTGGCCTACGGGTGCATAACGGGATGCTCCACTTTTTTTTTTTTTTTTTGTTTTTGGTAAAACTAGGATGAACTACCTGTTCGTTGTTTTATTAGGGGCATATTGATGGTTATATTGATATATACCAGGGGTCTTTTGATGTGTTTTTCCTTCGTTTTCTGCTGGCCCGTCTTTCTTCTGTACTCTTCTATGAAGATATGTTTTGGCCCTTCCGCCATTGATTATGCAATCTCCACTGTCTTTAGGCCAGACAGTATCTTCCTTCAACGCAGCTGATGGATCGTTGTGGCTGATCCACCAGGACAATATTATTATGCGATTTTTTTTTTTTTTTTATTATTTTCAGGATTGCTCAATTTGAGAGCATAATCCTTGTATTATATATATATTTTTTCGTAATATATATATATTTTTTTTTTTACAATGCTCATCTAAGGAGCACTGGCAGGATCGCCATATAGCAGACAAGATAGTTTTTTAGTTTAATAGTATTTATTTTATTTATGCTTCAGCTCTATCTAGGAGCTGAGTCTTTTAATGCTAAATTATTAATGATTAATTGATTATAAAATGTTCTTCTTTATATACATATTTTCAACCTATATTAACAACAATGTGTTACCTGCACTTGGGTCAGCATAAACATAAGTGTGCCAGCGTAACAACATCATACAATAACAATATACGCAGTCATACAATGTTTTGCAAATGCAGTGGTCAACAATATTGATATTTGTTATTTCCGCATTTGCAAATATTGTACGCTATGCAGTGTGGGTATTATACAGCACACTACGAAAGTCGTGTTACGCTACAGGCCCTTTATCATATGGAGAAAAAAAATTGTTCAAACTCTGGGTCGCATCCCATAGAAACATGAAAATAGCAAAAAAAAAAAAAAAAACTGAGAAACACAAAGTTTTGGGCCAATCAAAAAACATTTAGAGCTGGTTCAACACGATTGAATATTTCAAGTGTGTTTATATGGGGAAAATATGACTTTTTTGCAGAATTTAAGAAAATTTCGTTCTATAGTTTAATTTTCTCGACAAGTTGTTATATAATTCGGGATGAGTGTTAAATTATCTTTCCAAAAAGCTATAAAACTATAAAATCGAATAAAAATTCGCCAAGAAATAGCAAATGCCCCAGACCACTTTTGTGCCAAACTAGATCATGAAATTTGATGACATTTTTTTCAACTTTAAGAAATTAATTAAAGCCAATATTTTATTTTAGTCTCTATTCCTGTATTATTTTATTAGCACCTTGTTAACCTATTAAGCATTGAGACCGAATATGGAAAATTTTTTTCATAAAATTTTGAAAACTCCTTTTTCAAGTTTTGAAAAATTTTCCTAAACAAAATTTAAAAAAATTGATCTAGCTCTTTAAAGTCCTATTAATGCCAGAATTTTTTTGGAAAGGATTTTATTTTTGCGGATTTCGAGAAAAATGGGATTTTTGTAAAATATTCCGTAAATGTACTATTTCTAAATAGTTTGTATCAATAATTCATCACTTGTCTACTTTTAATATAATAAAATAAAATTAAAGAAAATTAATATTTATTGCAAGTCGTAGGTGATTACAGAAAACAATTTGAATCGCACACTAAATCGTCCTTAAATACACTAAAATAAATAGAATTAATTTTATATATCATATTCTTCTGAAGAAATTGTCGTTTATTAGCTTTGGGTCATTTGTGGATCTTCAAATTTTATTTAGAAAAATATAGATAATTTTTATACATAAAATAATTTTATAACAAAATTGGTTAAAAGTTGTTTTAATTTATATTCGCGAGCAATAAGCAGATAATTGCAACAAAGATATATCAGAATCGATTATTTTGTTAAATAAAAATAAATAAATAAAAAATAACCGAATTATTTTTCTTAAATCCGAAATAGTGGTTTCATCGAGTTTAATACAAAAACTCGCTTTCCGTAATTTTTATTTAAAAATATCTTAAAATCCAAAGCTGGCCTTGGCAAATAATGGGTCAACGTTCTCAGATTTATCCCAAATTTTGGGAACGGAAGTTGTACGCATATAGTTATTATATTTTTAACGTCGCATCTAAAATAAATTGAATAAATTGTTTTTTTTATTAGCTTGGGGTCATATGTGACCCCAATTCCAAAAGGGTTAATGGAGTCATAATATTTTTTCCGAAACCCTAGGCTATTAAGATCAAATATAATATTTAACAGTAGAAAAGTGATGAATTTTTAATACAAAGTATTTAGAAATAGTACATTTACAGAATATTTTACAAAAATCCAATTTTTCTCGAAATCCGCAAAAATAAAATCATTGCCAAAAAAATTCTGACCCAGGGATTTATCTAAAAATGCACACAGTTAATCTTTAACATGCATTTAATACGAATTTAAAGAGCTAGATCAGTTTCTTTAAATTTTGTTTAAGAAAATTTTTCAAAACTTGAAAAAGGAGTTTTCAAAATTTTATCAAAAAACTTTTCCATTTTCGGTGTCAATGCTTAATAGGTTAACAAGGAGGTAATAAAGCAGTACTTCATATTTGAGTACTTACAGGTATTGAAACTAAAACAAAGTGGTGGCTTTAATTAATTTCTTAAAGTTGGAAAAAATGCCTTCAAATTTAATGACTTAGTTTTGTTTGGCATAAAAGTGGTCTGGGGCATTTGCTACTTCTTGGCGAGTTTTTATTCGATTTTGAAGTTTTATAGCTTTGTGGAAAGACAATTTAACACTGATTCCGAATTATGTAACAGCTGGTCGGAAAAATTTAATTATAGAACGAAATTTTCGTAAAATCTGAAAAAAAGTCATATTTTCCCCATATAAACACACTTGAAATATTCAATCGCGATGAGCCACCTTTAAATGTTTTTTTGATTGGCCCAAAACTTTGTATTTCTCCGCTTTTTTTGTTATTCGCATATTTCTAGGGGGTGCGACCGATTGTTTGAACACTTTTTTGATTCTCCATATGATGAAGGGCCACCCTAATGTGGGGTTATTGTTTTTTTGTGAATCACTAGGCACTTCGATTTTCCAGGATTAAGCTTATTTCCATATAAAAAGAACAGCCGAAATGAAATTTTTTCTTGACTAAAGCCGGCAAATTATAATAATTGTCCCTTTAATTTTGTTTATGTTAATTTTCCGTGTTCATTTATAATCTCAGTTTAGTTTGAAGAAATTCCGTTTTCTCGGCACTCATGCCATAGCGTCATTCTAGAGTGACTATAACTTCCTGTTTGTTTTACTAATTATACCCTATACCACTATGTGGTTTGGGTATAATGACTTTGTGCTGCTGTTTGTAACAACCAAAAATATTTGACCTAGACCCATCTTTAATTATGCCGATCGAATCAGAATCACTTTCTGAGTTGATTTAACAATGTCCGTCCGTCCGTCCGTCTGTGTGTCCATGTAAACTTTGTAATCAAACTGCAGGTCGCAATTATGAATATATTTTGACGGAATTTGGTATATAAGCTTTTATCGGCCGTGGGATGAACGCTGTTGAAATTGGTGAGAATCGGTCCATGTTCAGACCTAGCCCCCATACAAATTACCCCTATGAAATCGACATAAATTGCCATAAGATCCAAACTGTCATATAGATCTTACTCAAATTGGGTTTTGTATGCGTTCATTACGTCCATTAATGAGTAGTCCGAAAATTATCCCTTTGGCCCCATATAGAGCTGCTTCCCGATCTTCACTTAAATCTATTAAAGAACAAAAATATTGCACTGATTCTTTTAAAATTTTGTTTGTATATATTTTTGCAAAATACAGAGGCTTTACCAAACATGATCAGGATCGGTCCATTTTTGACCTAGTCCCCATATAGATATAGCATCCGATATGAACTTTTTCATATCTGCAGCCCAAAAAAATTAATAAAAATCCCACTCAAATTTGGTTTTTGCTTATTTTCTATGTCCAGTTAGTTGGGCCTAAGAAATAGGGTTTCTAAACGCATGGTATAGGGTATCGTATAGTCGATCTAGACCGACTATAATTTTCTTACTTGTATTTTATTTTGATTTTTTATTATAATTTTTTTTTTTCTTATATCTCAATATCAATTTATATCTTCCATTATTAAAGTAATCTAGTGAAAAAAATTTGTAATTGATTTTTATTTAGCTTTTGCTCACGTTTATACACCTTTTTCGATTAAATCTATATTGACCATTTCTGATATTCAATTAAGAGGGATAATTATAATTTTGTGTTCCTTAATTCACTGTAGTCAATTTATGTCTTCGATATTGTAGTGAATATTCCTGAGTGTCTAATTAAAGTACATATTTAATTAAATATCTTGTACATGTTAAAAGAGACATGTTTCTAATAAATGTCCTAGGTTTTGTTGTTAGCTGGTACATGGAACATTACAATTATAAGGTTAATTAATACAAATTAATGAACATGTGTTTAAATGAAAATTTATGACTTTGAGAAATGTAAAATGTTATTTTTTATTACATGCTAAATAAAAACTTTAACATGGCTGTTTCACATAATTATAGAAGAAATAAAGTTTTTTTATTGAAGAAACTGGGAATTAAAAAATAATAATTAAGTTAGCAAAAAAAAAAAAAAAAATTAATATAAATTTATGACTGTTAGTGATCTAATATAATGAAAATTTATACAAGGATATAAATCTTAAAAATCTTCTTCACGATTACAAGATATAATAATAATACTTGGTATTCAAACCATTTGAGAAGTATGGGAAGGTGGTGCAAAATCTGTAACTTTTGAACTACATAACATACTTAATTGCGGTTTTTGTTGTTGTATTGTTTGGCTATAGTTTAAGATATCAACCATGCAAATCTAGTAAGAGACGCAATGTATATTAAGTGAAAAATTTGCTTTTGTCAATTAAGATTGGTTGCAGGAGTAATATCTCATAGGTCAGAACATTTATTTTTGTTAAATTTTATTTATTTTTTTCTTCAATCTGGTAAAGATATTAAATATTTACAGATTCGAAATTCGAGTGCAAATTCTAAGAAATTTTATGTTTTCATTTTATAAAGACTATAACTCCTTTTAAATGAAGAAAACAAGCTCACATTAACAAAAACACATTAACAAATTTAATAAACACACACATAGCATTGTTTAATTTTATGTATGTGTTAGTAGCAACTTTAAATGTTCATAACTCCCTAAAAATGTTCCAGGCGATGAAAATCTGTAAATCTGGTTAATAGCTAAAGAGAAATAACTTTCAAAATAAAATTTTTTTGTCAAAATCGTGGTAAAACTGTGAAACTTACATCGGTCACAAGAAATCGCCTTGCCTATTAATATTATGGATACCCTATACCACTATCTGGTCAGGGTATAATGACTTTGTGCTGAGGTTTGTAACTACCAAATATATTTGGCCTAGACCCCTCTAAAAAATCCATATAGGATTAATTAAAAAAAAAAATTTTTTTAAAATTAAATAAAAATTTTTTTTTCAAAATTTTTAAAACTTAAAAAATTTTTATAACAATTTTTTAACGCAAATAAAAAAGTTTACCAAAAAAAATTAAAAATTTATAGAATTTTTTTAACCAAAAAAAAAAAAAAAAAGGAAATTATAGACGGTCTAGACCGACTATACGACACCCTATAACTATACTATGCGTTTAGAGACCCTATCTTTTAGGTCCAACTAATTGGATAGAAAATAAGCATAAATCAAATATGAGTGGCATTGTTATTTAATTTTTTTTGCCTTTGAATATCAAAAATTTCATATCGGATGTTATGCCGAAAAATGGATCGATCCTGCCCATATTTGGTATAGTCACTTATTTTTTGCGCCCCGGTAGGTGAGTAGGTAGTGTGCTCGCCTATCATGCGAGGGGTCGTGGGTTCGATTCCCACCAGAGGCTATGGTCTGTCGCTGCAAAAAAAAAAAAAAAAAAATTAACACACTACTCCCTCCTTCCTCCTTAACCTATTTTCCTGAGATCAACACAATGCACTGCCTCTGTAGGGGGCATCCCCTGAGTGTTCGTTAATTAAAAAAAAAAAAAATAAAAAATAAACAAACCAAAGTTGGGAAAAACCTGTGAAATAATTTTTTTTATAGATTTAAGTGAAGATCGGGAATCAGTATCATATGGGGGCTAAGAATTGTCCAATAGGGTTTATTTTTGTATCACTGATAAATGGGTGTAATAAACATACACAAACCCAATTTGACCGAGGTCTATATGATAAGTTCAATCTTATGGCAATTTAAGCTGATTTTATAGGGGTCACTTCTCTTGGGACTAGGTCTCGCATTCAGCGTAAGAAGCTTGTGTACTAAATTTCATACAAAATATACTCATATTTGTGACCTGTAATTTGATTATAAGTTTTACATGGACATACAGACTGACGGACAAACGGACGGACGAACATCGCTAAATCGACTCGAATCAATTTTGAGGTATAAAAAATTAATCCTATGGGGGGGTGTTAATTCTTTTTTTTTTTTTTTTCTTAATGATATATATATTTTTAAAATTTTAACAAAAGCCTAAAATTCAGCTTTGTCGACTAATTTAGGTAATTAAAAAATTTTTTTTTTTTCATTTTGTAAATTTTTATGTTCTATACAATTATGTGATGCTTGTTTTTAAAATTTTGTAAAAAAGTTTTTGAACAAAATTTATTTGTTAAAAATCAATTTTTAAAGGAGAATCTTAAATTCGTCTTCATCAGTTAATGTTTTTTTTGTCGGTAAGCATTTTTAAAATTTGTTTTTAAAACCCAAATCTTGAGCCAAAAAATCTAGTTTCTCTTTCTAAAGTATTTTTTTCACATGTAAAAGTCTTAAATTCAGCTTTGTCGATTAATTTAGGTGTTAGGATTAATGGTTTTTAGGTAAAATATTTTCATTAAGAAATTAGCTAAACAATTTCTTGTTAATTTTTTTTAATGTATATATATATATTTTTTTTTGTGAAAAATTTTAAAAATAGCATTTTAGGAGACAAATTTTTTTTAAAGAAATAGAATTCAAAAAAATATACAAAATAAAATTTTTTTAATTAATAAAATTTTTGAATACTGATAACCACAGCCTAAGATTCAGCTTGTCGATTAGTTAGGTAAAATTTTATTCCTTATGCCGTTTTCTTTTCTGATAAAAAATGTTGCATTTTATTTGCACTTTTTTCGAAAAGTGTATTTTTCATATATTATAAATTAAGAGCAACCTTAATTTATATATGAATCGAAAGGTCTCATTGACTTCTTTCAGGTCATAGTGTGAGAATATTTCCCCATTGTTCCCCTTTTTTGAATATTTTCACCCTATCACTTCCAGAGGATAATAATCAAAATTTTTTTGCATTTAAGGTTGCTCTTAATTCAGAATATATAAAAAAATACACTTTTCCAAAAAAGGGCAAAAAAGGGCGACATTTTTTATTAGAAAAGAAAACGGCATTAGGCTTTGGTTATCAATATTCAAATATTTTATTAATTAAAAAAATTGTTTTTTGTATATTTTTTTGAATTCTATTTCGTTAAAAAATAATTTTCTCCTCAAATACTATTTTTAAAAGTTTTCACAAAAAAAATTAACAAAAAATTGTTTCAGCTTATTTCTTTATGAAAATATTTTACCTAAAAACTGTTAATCCTAACACAAAAAAAAATTAATCGACAAAGCTGAATTTTATACTTTTACATGTGAAAAAAAAAAAAATACTTTAAAAAGAGAAACTAAATTTTTTGGCTCAACCTTTAGGTCTTCAAAAAAATTTAAGAATGCTTACCGACAAAAAAAACATTAACTGACGAAGACGAATTTAATATTTCTCCTTAAAAATTAATTTTTAATAGATAAATTTTGTTCAAAAACATTTTTACAAAATTTTAAAAACAAAGATCACATAATTGCATAGGCTATAAAAAATTACAAAATTATTTTTTTTTGTTGAAAACATTCTATAAAATTTAAAATATTTTTTGATAATTGTTGTTGTTTTCGTTAAAAAATTGGTATAAACTTTTTTTACCACTTACCAAAAAAAAATTTTTATTTAAAATTTTAAAAATTAAAAAAAAATTTTAAATTTAAAATTAAATTTTACGAAAATAAAACCAATTACCAAAAAAAAAAATTAAAAATTTATAGAATGTTAAAAAAAAAAAAAAAAACTAACACAAACATAAACAAGTAAGAAAATTATAGACGATACCCTACACCTATACTATGCGTTGAGAGACCCTATCTGTTAGGTTCAACTAATTGCCTATAGAAAATAAGCATAAATCAAATATGAGTGCCATTGTTATTTAATTTTTTTTACCTTTGAATATCAAAAATTTCATATCGGATGTTATGCCGAAAAATGGATCAATACTGACCATATATGGTAAGGTCACTTATTTTTTGCAAAAACATAAACAAACCAAACTTGAGAAAAATCTGTGAAATAATTTTTTTTATAGATTTAAGTGAAGATCGGGAATCAGTATCATATGGGGGCTATGACTAAGAATTGTCCAATAGGGTTTATTTTTGGACCACTGATAAATGGGTGTAATAAATATACACAAACCCAATTTGACCGAGGTCTATGTGATAAGTTAAATCTTATGGCAATTTAAGCTGATTTTATAGGGGTCACTTCTCTTGGGACTAGGTCTCAACATGCATCGATTTTTACCAATTTCAATAGCGTTCAGCGTAAGAAGCTTGTGTACTAAATTTCAGAAAAAATATACTCATATTTGTGACCTGTAATTTGATTATAAGTTTTACATGGACATACAGACTGACGGACAAACGGACGGACGAACATAGCTAAATCGACTCGAATCAATTTTACAGGTATAAAAAATTAATCCAATGCGGGGGTGTTAATTATTATTTTTTTTTTCTTAATGATATATGTATTTATAAAATTTTAACAAAAGCCTAAGATTCAGCTTTGTCGATTAATTTAGGTAATTAAAAAAATTTTTTTTTAATTTTGTAAATTTTTATATTCTATGCAAATTTTGTAAAAAAGTTTTTGAACAAAATTTATTTGTTAAAAATTAATTTTTAAAGAAGAATCTTAAATTCGTCTCCATCAGTTAAAGTTTTTTTTGTCGGTAAGCATTTTTAAAATTTGTTTTTAAAACCCAAATGTTGAGCCAAAAAACTAGTTTCTCTTTTAAAATTAATTTTTCCACATGTAAAAGTCTTAAATTCAGCTTTGTCGATTAATTTTGGTGTTAGGATTAATGGTTTTTAGGTAAAATATTTTCATTAAGAAATTAGCTAAAACAATTTTTTGTTAATTATATTTTTTTTATTTTATTTTATTTATTTATTATTCTTTGGAAATTTTTCCTTACAGACTATAAAAGTAACATACATAACACTTGTAAACATACATATATAAATTCGATCAAACATGTTTAAAAACAATTTAAAATTAAAAAATGCAAGCTAAATACTTATTACATATTATTTAGATAAAGTATTATATTATATTATGTTTAAACATAATTTATAATTGAAAATGGCTAGCTAAATATTTATCACACATTATTTAGATAAAGTATTATATCCCTTTTAATCAAATCTAAACTTTTCTGAAAAAAATTCTATACACAGCCGACGAAAAGGATCAGAGTTGGAATAATTTGTACGATAATACTTTACAATTAGGAACTGAAAATACCGTAAACAGCGCTGTGAGGTATTAACATTGATTCTGCTAAGGAAAAATTCGGAATATATATTTCCATTTATCAAGTTGAACAAAAAAGTTATATTAAGCATACTTCTTCGGCTTTTAAGCGTAGGAAGCTTAATAAGAGCGAGACGGCTTCTATAAGAAAGTAATTGTATATTTGGATCCCATCCAAGTCCACGAAGGCAAAATATTAGAAATTGTTTTTGAACAGACTCAATTGAATTTGAATGAACGGTGTAAAAAGGATCCCAAACTACAGAACCATATTCCAAAATTGGTCTTACTAGTGTAGTAAAAAGTTGCTTTGTTGTGTAAGGATCAGAAAACTCTTTCGCCCAACGCTTGATAAAACCAAGCACACCAAATGCCTTGTTAATTGTGAGTGATATATGTTTACGAAAATCCAGGCGCTTGTCCAATAAAACCCCGAGATCATTAAATGTTTCCATCATTTCCAATCGATCGTTGTTCATCAAAAACTGGCCATTAATAGGAAAAGATCTTGAAAACACCATATATTTAAATTTTTTTACATTAAGGTCCATTAAGTTTATATTACACCATGCTGTGAAATTATTAATGTCCAGTTGTAAACGTGATTTTTTCTCATTTTTGTTGGATGAATAAAGTATTTTAACGTCATCTGCATACATCAGGCATTTACAGAACTTAATAGCTGAAGGCAGATCATTAATAAATAGTGTAAATAAGAGTGGACCCAAATGACTTCCTTGAGGCACACCAGATAAAACATTAATCGATTTTGACTGAAGATTACGAAATTTTATACACCGTTTTCGGCCAGTTAAATAGGAATATATCCATTTTAATAGCGTATTACTAAAACCCATACGATCAAGCTTAAACAATAAGAGATCATGGTTAACCCTGTCGAATGCTTTACTAAAATCCGTATAAATAGCATCAGTTTGCATTTTGTTTAAAAAAGCTTCATTAACAATCGTTGTAAGTTCAAGAAGATTGGTAAAAGTTGAGCGGGATTTACGGAAACCATGTTGTTCAGGAGCTAGGATTGTAGATACTTGGTGAGACAAAGCATCAGTTGTGAATTTTTCAAATAGTTTTGGAATAGAGCTTAATTTTGCAATCCCTCTATAATTTGAAATCACAGATTTACTACCAGCTTTAAATAATGGAATTATAAAGGATTTTCTCCAATAATATGGGAAATATGCCAATTTAAGTGATTTATTATATAGAAACGTTAGGGGAATATACAGCAGGTTAGCACATCGCTTCAAAACACAATTTGGAACACCATCAGGACCAGGAGCATATGAAATATTTAGTTTCATCAAATTATTTAAAACATCTTGTTCTTGAATAAATGGAATATTTATAAAAGATGCATCGGGAATCAAGTGTGGATACTCAGAAGTATTGTCAAAAACTGTTGAGGAATATGTTGAAGCAAAAAAGTCAGCAAACATGTGGCATATTGAAATATCGTCAGAGGTTTCTATATTATTTGGTTTCATTTTTGTTGGAAAATCAGTGATCTCTTTTTAGAGTTTACAAATTTATAAAATGATTTAGGATCGTTTTTTAAATTGTTTTTAATTTTAATCACATAATTATTGTAAGCAGAACGATTTGCCAAATTTTATTCCGATCTAGCAATAAATAGTTCATGTAATTTACAAATGATCTACGTTCTTTATATCTCTTGAACATTTTGTTTTTCCTGTTTTTAAGACCTGAGAGAAATTTCGTACTCCACGGTGGGCCAGTAGATTTCGGTGAATACAATTTAGGTATCGATTTTAAAAAACACTCTTCTAGCAACTGATACAATGATGTTAGCATCATGTCTAAGTTATCATTGTGACGAGCGAAAACAACATGCCAGTTAATTTGTGATAAAGCAGAGGAAAGAACATCATAATTTGTTCTTGGAAAACAAAATATTTTATCATGAATGCGACTTTTACTGAAGGCTGTATTTGGAATGTCAAAATTAATTTGTAGAGTTGGATGATAGCGATCTTCTGGTTTTGAGATAGGAAATGTTTGTGATATGCAATAGTCGGTCTGTTCGTTCACAAAAACTAAATCCAATGACTTACCAAAAGCCTTAATGACGGTATTTATTTGAAAAAGACAATTTGAAGATAGTCCATTTATAAAATCGACATTTGATTCAGCTGATACTGGCACTAAATGCTTACAATCGGGTTCAGACTGCCAAGATATTGATGGAATATTGAAGTCACCAATTAACATGACCGAATCGGTTGGTTTTAATTTTTTCAAAATTAAATATATAGATTTTTTATGTTCATCATAGATTTCGATGGAAGACTTTGGAGGAATATAAGGAGGATTATAATATTTTTTTTTTTTTGAAAAATTTTAAAAATAGTATTTTAGGAGAAAAACTTTGTTTTTAACGACATAGAATATAAAATACAATTGTTTTAATTAATAAAATATTTGAATATTGATACCCAAAGCCTAAGATTCGGCTTGTCGATTAGTTTAGGCAATATTTTGTTTCTTAAATTTTTTTTAAATTTTGTAAAAATTTTCTTGAAATATTTTTTTTTTAATATTAAAAGTTTTGTTGAAAAAATTTTCTTCCGTTAAAAATTTAATTTTAACCAATTAACAAGTTTGAATCTTAAATTCATCTTCGTCAATTAATATTTTTACTAGCAGAGCCCAGCCCTCGAAATTCGAGTGCAAATTGTAGGAAATTTTATTTCAGTTTTATATGAGCCTGAAGGTATGCTAATCAATTTTAGTCAATTCACAATTCAACACTTTTAAAATAAAATTCATTAAATTTCATCATAAATATTTGTTGAACACACAGAAGTTATATCGCACCTGTACCTCTAAAGTGAGTCAACTCAAAATTTACAAATTTTCAGTAGAGGCAAAAAACAGTTTTTTTAATGTTTGCTATAAAATTTAAAAACAGTTGTTTCATTGCAAAGAATTGCGATTAATAAGTATACAACAGTAGTTGCTTTTGCGATTTTTTCAGTGACCATAAAATATAACAAGTTTTTTGGGTATAACATAAAGAGGGTTACAAAGGTTTTTTTTTTTTTTTTGCGAAAGACTAGAAAAACCGATGTAAGATTTTTACAATGGATAGGTATGATCACTGTGCTTCGTTTTGTTGCAAAAAGTGAAAATTGAAAAATTTTGAGTTGACTCACTTTAGAGGTACAGGTGCGATATAATTGGATTTATTAATAAGTAATTTTGTAAGAGCTTAAAGGTATGCTAATAAATTTTAGCCAATTCACAATTCAACACAGGACTTATGGTATTTATAATAAACACACACATGTTATGTGTTTTATGTATGTGAAGGTAGCAACTTTAAGTGAGCAGTACTCCAAAAAAATTACCATTCGGTGGACATTTGTGGACAGCTGCAAAGAAATACCTTTCAAATGGTATATTTTTTTGTCAAAATCGGTTGGTAATTGAAGGTTTTAAATCGGTCAAAGGAAGTCGCCTTACCTTTAATACTATAGATTTACTCAAATTTGGATTATGCTTGCTTTCTCTATACAGTTAGTTGGACCTGGGACCATTTCTCCAGATGGCTGCCTATACCCTATCGTATAGTAGATCTAGGGAAATTTAAAATTTGTATTTCTTAAAACCTTTTTCCTGCTAAAGAAGTTTATTTAAATTTTAAACGTCTTATGCCGTTTTCTTTTCTGACAATAAATGTCGCATTTTATTTGCACTTTTTTCAAAAAGTGTTTTTTTTTTTTGTATATTCTGAAGTAAGAGCAACCTCATCTTATACACCAATCGAAAGGCCTCAATGTGCTGTATGCATAAAATGCATAAAATTTTGATTATTATTCTCTTTGAAGTCATAGGGTGAAAATATTAAAAAAAGGCGAACAATGGGGAAATATTCTCACACTATGACCTGAAAGAAGGCAATGGCTGCAATTTTTTGTGATTTACAAGGGCTCGACTTTGAGACCTTTCGATTGATGTATAAAATAAGGTTTCTCTTAATTTAGAATATATAAAAAAATACACTTTTCGAAAAAAGTGCAAATAAAATGCGACATTTTTTGTCAGAAAAGAAAACGGCATTAATCTCAGCTTTCTCGATTAACGTTTGTTGGAGGATCAATATTTTTGAGTTAAAAAAAATATTTTTTTGTTAATTATTTTTTTATGTTGAATCTCAATCACGTTAAAATTTTTATTAAAAATGCGATCTGCAGCACTTTTGCTATAATTAAAATATCTTGTAGGTTGCGCACTTTTAGACGACTTTCAGTCAATACTATTTTGTGGATGTTCTTCATTACTTCCGGCATGACTAGCACAATTGTTCGTTTACTTCGATAGTCGTCTAGGCAGCTTGTAAAGCCTCATTTATTAAAGCCTCATGCAATATTATACGGCTCTAAACGAAGAAGTTCGGCCTTAGTATAAGTTGGCTAAGACCTGTCAAATGATAATTGTATTTTACACTAGTTGGAACCCGATGCGCTTCGCTACGCCCATCGTCACGGAGTAAATAACTGGGAAGACATTTTGTAGAGAATTATTTTATTTTTTTTGTTGCTATTTTCGAATTTGTCCATTTTTGTTTTTGCGATTTTAGATTTTGGCGATTATTGATTTTGGTGATTTTTGACTTTAGCGATTTTCGATTTCGGCGCTTTTTGTTTTTTTTTTAATTTTTGATTTTGGCTTTTTTGATTTTAGCGATTTTTGTTATTCGCGATTTTCAGTATGGGCGATTTTTGACTTGGCGATTGTTGCTTTTCGCTATTTTGGATTTTGGTAATTTTTGATTGTTGCGATTTTTGATTTTACCGATTTTTGTTATTCGCGATTTTCGGTTTTGGCGATTTTTGATTTTGCCGATTCCGCTCATATTTCCCACGACTACTCACATTGATAATGAATGTACCTGTCAAAAGTTTCAAGACTGTCATTTCCATAGTACCTCATATTTTTTTGTATAGGTCTGAACCCGCCCATTTTTCGGGCAACTACTCACCATAATAACTTATGATTTCTTCTTTTTCTATACATTACTCCAGGTATGTGACATAAAATATTTACTCTGTATGGTGGGTGCCACGCCCATTGGTCGGATCCCTCCCATTTTTTCCGTCCTTTTTCAAATTAGGTTAATATATATGTACATTAAGGTGAGAGCGTTTTGTATGAAAAAAAAAATTTTTTGTCGAATTTTGAGGTGTGCGGGTCGGATTATTGTGACATTGGATCTAAAACTTTAGTGCGCAAAAATTGAGCCAAATCGGACAACGCTTTCTGGACGCGCATTGAATTCAAATATGAATTTATATGTACAAGTTATAAAAAAAAATAATTTTTCACAAAAATTTTGATAATAACTGCGTTTCAATTAAATTAATTAATAAGCCATACTCTAGACTATATTATCTTTCTAATAAAACAACAAAATCTATTATCGGTTGAAAAACAGCCAAGTTATATCAAGTTCCCCAGGCAATAAATGCGTCGCAGACCACTTGATATAAGAAAATCGAGCCCACATTTTTAAAGACATTGAAATAATTTACAACAACAATATTTTTGCATTCTGCTGATCCCAAAATGATCTTTTATAAAGTATTTTGCATCTCGTCAATTGTTATGCCGTTCTAAATTAATGTCAAAACGGTACGTATTTTTTCTCACTACTTCAAAATCTCCAATTTAGTTTTTCAAAAATTTTGTTCAAGAAATTTTCCGAGATCAACGATTGGACTTTAAGGTCTTATTAACAAAATATGTCTGATCGGAAAAATCTGAAACACCCCTATAATAACAACAACAATTGTTTCAACCAAATTTGTTAAAAATATCTAAAATAATTCATTAGCAGTTAAAAAAAAAAAAAATAAATGATATTATTAAATAAAAAAAAATAAAAATTAAAAGATAGTAATAAAATAAAAAAATAGAGAAATTTTGCATATTATTTATGACTTAGTTTCGTTTTTTTTTTCGATCGCGAGTTGATAATATTTTAATTTTTAGATGTACGCGTTGAAGACATGTTCTGTTTATTAGCAGTACACATGCAAGAAAACGAACTTAAAATAAAGCTACACTCGAATCTGTGTGGTTTATGTGTGTTCGAAACAAAAAATACGTGATAGAAAAATGTTCGTGTAGATAACGATATCAAAACGAAATAAAGTCGTGATTGTGTTGGGCACCGTACAAAATTTAGAACCACACATAATTGATACGAAAATAAAAATATGTGTTGGCTGCTTTAGAGCAGAACATTGTGTGTTTCATGTGTGTATTTTCTGAACCTTGGTTTCCTCTTATGTTATTTTATTTTAGTTTATATGCCACATTTAATAAAATATAATCCCTGAAGAGGCTGGAAAAATACCAGCGAAACGTTGGATGATGCAAATTAAATAAATGTTTTTTATTTAAAATTGAAAAGTACATGACCTTGAAAGCCTAATTAGAGAATTCTAAAATACAGAAACTTAAATCCTGCAATTTGTTTGCGTCGTTTTTCCAGACTACTTATACTGCACATAGTAATTATAAAAGTGTAGATCAGTCAAGTGCTCTATTTCTAAGCAACCTTGTCATAGAAATATCAGAAGATGATGTTTCTTTATCTCTTATGATTTAAGCAGGCTTGTTTTAAATATTGATAAATGTTGCGTTATGTCATGTACTCATTGTCATAATCCAGTTTTTTTTTTTATAACTGCACTATAAGTGATGTCACTCTTGAGAGAGTTAAAGATTTAGGAGATATTTTTGATTCCGAGTTGAAATTTCATAATCATATAAATAACATAACGTCTAAACACGGTGCGCTTGGACCATTTTAAATAAAAAGTTCGTGTCACTCCAAAATTTCTTTTAGAATCGTTAGGGGGACCCTCAAGGAACATTTCAAAGCAATTTTCAAAAAAATCGACCCGGCGCTTTTTTTAAATCGCGAAATACTGATTTTTAGGGTGAGGGAGAGAGAGAGAGAGCGCCAAAATATTCTCTCTATTTTTCCCAACAAATGGTAGGACCCCGTTTCAATTTTATTTTGTTTGCCCTTTCAACAAAACAACAAAAATAGAGCTTATTTATTTGTCATTCTTAAAATTTTAATTTTTCTTGTAAGATGTTAGTGTTAAAGTGGGTTTACTTGAGTAACCATAAAAATCCATCTAAAATCGCAATGTTCTATCCGAATTATAAGAAACGTAGAAATCACGAAGAGAACCGATACAAGATTTGCTTATATTGTTGCAAGAAGCGAAAAAAATGATCGTCATTCAAGGAAAAGTTCAATTAAGATTGAAGAAGTTATTCCCGGGCTTCGATGCAAGTGATTTGAATGTGCCTGCCGTATTATGTCCAGCTTGTGATACTCGGCTGAGAAGGTCGTTGAAAGAAGGACAGATGTGCGTGATACCAGAAATGGAAAAATTTGAGTCTATTAAATTCAGTACGAGAGTATTCACAAAAACACCACATTGTCAGTGTCATATATGTACTCTAGCGAGTAGATGTGTGGTCAATTTTTTGGCTCAAGCTAAACCAGTGGTCGTCCGTAAAAGTGAAACTCTTAAAGAAACGGCTTACGGTCCAGTTAAAAGAGTGCAAGAACAATCATTTCCAAATAAACGTTGTGTGAAATGCCTGGGCTTATTAGGCCGGAGTATCATTCATGTATGAAATATGACGAATCTCATGGTCAATGTTCAGACCTTGCCCATAGATTCTAGACAAAAGGGCCAACTAGCCTCAAGACTATTGAAAGACAGAATGGGCGACGTGACTCAAAATTCGGATTCACCTGGACACGGCGGACTGGTTCTGCATCAGCAGCATGGGAAACTGCTGACTGTAGATATTGGCCCCAGGGAGAACACCGTGTCACCATCGATCTCGATTGATTCCATGCGGCAAATGCAAACAGCTCTAGATTTGAGTACTAGAAAAATATTGAGCATCGATAGTTTTATAATCGCAGGAACAAACACACGGAGAAAAATGTTGGCACAAAGTCATATTTTTGACGAATATTTTGAAGCAAGAGATTTACCTCTCATCGTCACTAAATCGCAAACTCCGGTCAAATCTCCACAAACAGTTATTATTTAAAAAATTTAGGGGCCTTCATTGAAAAAGTTTTGGGCGAACGCCAAGCTTCTGAGGTTCATATGAAATTTGGCATCGATGATGGGGGTGGTTTTTTAAAATTCTGCCTATCCATTCAGCCCTTAACAGAGAGAGCGACAGAAGAACCACATCGGGCGCAGAGTATACAGCCAAGTTCCGCGAATCCGGAGTTAAGAAAGTATTTATTATTTGCCTAGCGCCGAACACCCAAGAATGTTACGAGAATGTATCGTTAATGTGGTCACATTTGAACATTAATCCTTGGCTTGGGACAATCGCGACTGACTTGAAGCTGGCCAATATAATCTCGGGCTGATGAGCAACAGCAGCACTTATCCATGTACATGGTGCGATGCTAAACAAAGAAGTTTAATTTACTGCGGAAATTACAGAACTGTTGGAAATTGCAAAGAGAATTCGGAAATGTGGAATTAAGTTGGAGGACTCAAGACTCGAGGAAAATTCTTCAAAAACTGCATATATCCTCCTTTATTTGATTCAGGTTTGAATCAACGAATACTTGACGTAATTCCGCCTCCAGAATTACACTTATTATTGGGAGCTATCAACACGCTGTTCCAACATATGATGCGTGAAAATAAAGATGTCAGTCTTCAGTGGGCTCTTGATTGTCACGTAGACCGTCAATGTACGTACGGTAGTCCCATGTTCGAAGGAAATGCGTGTAAAACACTGTTTGATAAGGTCGATATATTAGAGGCAAAGAAACGTCTCAGTTGTGTCAAATACGTAGAAGCATTTAGGATATTGAAGAATGTTGTTAAATCTTGCTTTTCTGTAAACCTTGATCCGGATTTTAAGGCACATATACGGAAGCTCTCGGGGTGACCGTTACTCCGAAAATACACTGCATATTGCACTACGTAGCAGAATTCTATTCGAAAAATAAAAGAGGTTTAGGTTTCTTCAGCAAATAATCTGTAGAATCAGCTCATTCAAATTTCACAAAAACTTGGACACGATACAAAGTCCTCAAGAGTCATCCAGATTACCCGGTCAAGTTATTGCGCGCTGTATGCGATTATAATACTCTCCATTTGTAAACTGTTTGTATAGTATCTTCTAGTCTACATTCATTGAATAAAGCAATATTATAATTCAAGACTTCTGTTTTTTGCATCCCTGTCCGAGTTTTGTAAGTTTACTCCACAGAAACAAAGCCGCTAGTCTCTTGCCAAGTAAACAAAACCAATCTGAATATGGCTCACATACACATATCTTTACATATGTATATACAAAACAGAAAATACGCCTAGACCCTAAAAATTAGTATTTCGCGATTTAAAAAAAGCGCCGAGTCGATTTTTTTGAAAATAGAAATCATTATATGTTTCTTTCCTTAGAAGTAATTTGGAATATTAATCTATAACCTGGAGTCCTTATTATGAAAGCCATTCGTCCAGAATTGAAGAAATTCAGAAACTGTTTACAAAACATCGTAGATCATCATTTGCTATAATGTTTGTATTTAATATTTTAACAAATAATATATGTTGTGATGCTTCGTCTGATTTAGTGAGGGTTCATACTCCTCCTCGTGATTTACGTCACGAGCGTTTTTTTTATGTAGATTTTCATCGTACGAATTATGGAGTTAATGAGCCAATTAAAGCTTTGTATTAGTTTTTAATTCCTTTTAAATTTCAATTTAGATAAAAATAATTTTAAGTTGAACTTATTTAGGGTTTTCAATTAATTCATATTTTAAGTTTTTTAACTAAAAATATTAATTATTGTACAAATATTATTATTATATTCTTAAAGTCTGTAAGGTGTAAATCAGTAGACTAAATAAATAAATAAATATATTAAACCTTGTCGTGCGGCTCTAAGTACGACATTAACAACTTTTTGACTTACACACAGTTTCAGGACTTTCTTTAAGCTAAAATTCCAATCGCATGATAATGACTATATGAGAGTTGCTATGCCCACTGGCACCTTTTGGTTCGATTACAAACATCATTTCACAGCTCTTACTATCATAAAAAATCTAGATACTAATATTTACATTGTATGAGCGGTGCCACGCCCCCCATTAGGATCCCTAAAATTTCTGCCAAGCCTTCTCTTTTTAATAAGTTATGAACAACAATAAAGTATGAAGGCTTTCAGCATAATATCACTTCAGAGAGATTAATTTGTATTGGAGGTGCCACGCCCATCGGTTCGATCCCACCAAAATTAACTATACACACTAGGAACTAATTGAGATATAGACAATTTCAATGCTCTCACGAACGTGTTACTCCAGATATATGGTGTTAGGTATTTACTTTATATAGGATGGGCGACGCCCACTTGTTCCATTACGCCCATTTTTACTAGACTACTACTCACATCAATAATTTATGTAACCACACGAAGTTTCAAGACTTGTACAAGCTTTCATACTACTCCCAGTAATTTATTTTGCATGGAAGGTGCCACGCCCACAAGTTCGACTCAACTTTATATTGGCACGTCTCTTCACATTTATATTCAATCAACTCACACAAAGTTCAAAGACTCCTTCTATCACACGAGTACTCTTCCTTGATAAATATTTAGGTTTACATGGACACACAGATGGACAGACGGACGGACATCGCTAAATCGACTCAAAAAGTGATTCTGAGTCGATCGGTATAATAAAAGATGGATCTATGTCCGTCCGTCCGTCCGACTGTGGGTCCATGTAAACCTTGTAATCAAACGATAGGTAAAAAAATAAGAATATATTTTGATGAAATTTGGTATACAAGCTTTGAACGCTATTGAAATTGTTGAAAATCGGTCCATGTTCAGACCTAGCCCCCATACAAATGACTTCTATGAAATCGACATAAATTGCCATAAGATCCAAATTGTCATACAATCTTACTCAAATTGGGTTGTATACGTAATGATCCCTATTGGACAACTCTTAGTCATAGGCCCCATATAGAGCTGCTTCCCGATCTTCACTTAAATCTATCAAAAAAACAAAAATATTGAACAGATTTTTCTCAAATTTGGTTTGTATATATTTTTTCCAAATATAAGTAACTTTACCAAATATGGTCAGGATCGGTCCATTTTTTGACCTAGTCCACATATAAATATAGCACCCGGTATGAATTCTTTAATATCTGCAGCCGAAAAAAATTAACAACAATGCCACTCAAATTTGGTTTTTGCTTATTTTCTATATCCAGTTAGTTGGACCGAAGAGATAGGGTTTCTAAACCATTGTATAGGGTACCGTATAGTCGGTCTAGACCGACTATAATTTTCTTACTTGTTTTTTTTCTTTGAATTATCGTATTACTTCTAAGTTCTCAAAACATTCTAATAGGGATCAAAGTTTGGGTATTATAACAACGGCTGCATTAAATAATGAATTTGATTAGTGTTGTATGAAGTACTTAGGGAACTTATAGGATTTCTACTCTAGTAATCAAATAGTAAGTAATTCTTTCTTTAGGAGACACGATTTTTTTTTATAAGAAGAAATTATAATAGAGAAACAATTAATTATAAATTTAATTGGTATTCGGAATTAATGTTTCAGTATCGGCAACAGTTTTAAAGTGATAGCCGATCTGAACATTGGGTGTAATATTGAGGTTAAGACGCAGGTGGAGGGTATCAAAAAAATTCGGCACAGCCGAATTTAACACTCTTACTTGATTTCTTATAAAATTTATAACTTTATTCAACAGTAATACAATGATATCCGAATTTTATTTATTAAATCAAAATCATATTTTTTTTTTGCAAGCAGAACACAAAAGGTCGATATAGGTCACCTTTTTTTTTGTTCAAGAAAAACAAAAAACACCGAACTTTTGAGCAGAGTTCAGAAAAAAACACACACTGAATAAAAAACTCGTACATATACATATGTAAACAAACATAGCTCAGACCAACAAACACATATTTTTATTTTCATATCAATTATGTGTGTTTCTAAATTTTGTACGGTACCGAACACATCATGACTGTGTTTCGTTTTAATATTTCGTTATCACACGAATATTTTTCTATCACGTGTTTTTTGTTTCGAACACACATAAACCACACAGATTCGTGTGTAGCTTTATTTTAAGTTCGTGTTCTGGTACGTGTTCAGCGAAAAACAGAACATGAACAATAAACAGGTTCGAGTTCAGTTATATTTTAAGTTCGTGTTCTGGCTCGTGTACAGTGGAAACTAGAACATGAACAATAAACAGGTTCGAGTTCAGTTATATTTTAAGTTCGTGTTCTGGCAAAAAAAAGAATTTCTAAAAAAAAATAATATTGCAATTCTCTTAATTGAATAATTCTCTACAAAACTGCATTGTTACATTTTTGATATTTTACACACGAAAAACGGACTTTTTGCCGGCCCACAGTGGTCGAGTCGGTCCGGAAGTGATTAGTTAACAAACAATTACCTTTATTTAAATTTCCAAAAAAAACTTACTTCATCTCTTTATTTAGTTAATTAGAACAAACGACAATGGATTTATTTTTTTTATACTGACTGAGGCATTTTATTTTTAGTTTTTTTTACATATATAATTTCATAAATAATTTTTTTTTGAGTTTTTTTAATTTAATTTTTATTTTTAGATATTTTTTTTTATGACAAACTGTTTTACTTTCACCTTTTTTCATTTGTATTATTTTTTAATTTAATCAACACTTTCTTTGTAATCATATAATCTATAACTGATTTATTTATTTTTTTTTTTTTTTCTTTTTGTAATTTTGGGTTGTCTTTAATGTAATATCTAAGGTATGTATATTTTGTAAGTAAATATTTTTCAAAATATTTAGGAAAACATCAGAAATCAAAATTTTAAAATAGAAAAAAATAGTCGTCTTTTTTATATTTTGTTGGAGAACAAAAACATGAGTTTCTTTAGTATTTACAAAATAAACGTATTTACAAAAATTAATAATACATGTAAATTATTTTTTCAACAAAAACTTTTCTATTATTATTTTTCTTTATATATATTTTTTTTATTTTTGTTAAATTTATTTAATTACATAAGAAATAATTGCAGACTTTTTTGTTTTTCAGACAAATTCTTTATACTTAAACTTTTATCAGTACGAAATAAACATTAATTAGGAGTTTTTTTTGTTAATACATTTGTTTTTATGGAAAATATAATTCAAAGAAAATCTCTCCTTTAAATTAAAGAAATTCGAAAAATAACATTTTTTTTATTATCTTAAGTTCATTATTTCATTTTGTAATATCTTTGAACAATAAACAAATTTTTATTTTTTTTTATTAGCTTTTTTTATTATGTATGTTTATATATTGATTTGATTTATTTTTTTTTTTATTATATTTAGTTTTTATTTAATAATTTTAAAAAATAAAATTGTGCTTTCTCTAATTAAAATCGTGCGGATTTATTTATTATTTATTTTAATTTTATTTTTTTATTTTTTTTTTTAAGTTAATTTTATTTTTAAAAAGGCGGTGCAGTAAATCACAACATGTATTTGCTAAAAAGTGCGGCTAATTAGGGTGTTTTTCTCTAATATTTACTAGTTTGTTTTAAACTAAAAATTTCATAAATCAAAATAAAGAAAAAAAATAAAAACAGACATAATTAAAAATAGATACAAAAGTGTGTTCTTAATCGATTTTACTTTTACCAAATTGTATTAAAAGGAATAAAAATTATTTTTAAAAATATTATATATTACTAAAAGATAAAATTAGTAAAAATTTTTAAATATCTTTAAATTTTTTTTTATAGCAAATCTATGTAAAAGCTATTTTTTTTTTATCAATTTTCAAAATTGTTAATATATAATTTTTGTATATAAGTTTTTCATTGTGTAAAATAAAAAAATAAAATTCTCACTTTTGCTTTATAAAATTTAAACAGATCATTAAAATTTGTTAAAAGTTTTTTAATTTTTAAAATATTATTTTTGTGCATAAATTTTTTATTGCCTTTTTGTTAATATTTTAAATAAAAAAAATATAAAATTTTTTTAAATATTGTAAAACAAACAAAATATTTAATAATCATTTTTAGTGAAACTATAATATTTTTGATTTCGTGAAAGGAATATTTTTAAGTTTTTGAAATTAAAAAAAAAAATCACTAAAATTATTTTTTTTTATTTTTTTTAATAATTTTGTAAATAAAAAAAAATAATATATTTAATTGATTTTAAAAATAATAAAATAAAACATTAAAAGAAATTAAATAAAAAATTATATTTAAAACAAAATATTTTTAAGATATTTTTAATATTTTAAGATATTTTTTTTTTCTAAATTTTCAAAGTTTTTATTTAATATTTTTAGTGGAACTAAAATATTTTGGATCTGAGAAAATAATAATTTAAAACTTTAAAAGTAATTAAAGAAAAATTTCAAGAAAAACACATTAACATATAACGAAATCTAAAAAAAATACTTCATTATTAATATTTTTAAAAATTAAAATAAAAAATATGTAAAAAAATTTTTTTGATATAAAAAAGAATTATTAAAAAAAAATATAAAATACACTAAAAATACATTATGATATATTATTTTTTATAATAGAATAATAAAAAGTAAATTTTTTCTAAAATAATTTGAAAAATTAAAAAATTTAAAATTAAATACAAACATTATTTTAATATTAAATAACATATATAATATTAAAAAAATTATTTTAATATTAAAAAATATGTATATTTAAGAAATTATATCATTTTTTAATTCTCAAACTTTTTACTACATATTTTTGCATTTTTAAGTTTCGAAGTCATATTTTTAAATTTTAATAATAATAAAAAGTTCTTTCACTAAAAATTTAAATATGTATTTATAAATTATGATATCCCAAAAAAAAAAAAAAAATTATTGAACAATAATTTTTTTATTTTTTTTAAATAAGAAAAAAAAAATTTTAATAAAAAAAAATTATTTTTGATATAAAAAAATTTATATTTAAAAAAAAAAATAATTATTCTTTTATTATTGTCGAACAAAAAAAAAAAAAAAAAAAAACAATTATAGATACATATTTGTTTATATATACACATTTAAATATATATTTTTTTAATGATGAATTTTTTTAACAATAATATAAATAAGAAATTTTGTTAATAATTTTTTAAAAATTTAAAAGAAATTTAAATGCAAAAATATTTTAATATATAAAAATATACATTAAAAAAATGTGTAATATATATTTAAATTAAATAATAAAAAATATATTTAAAAAAAATTTTTTTTAGATTTTCATATTTTTTATTATATATTTTTGTGTTTTTAAAAAAATTGTATTTTTAAATTTTAATAATAATAAAAAAGTATAAAAATTATAATATATAGCTATTTAAATTAAATAATAAAATGATAAAAATATATTAAAATTTTTTTTGTAGATTTTCATATTTTTTATTATATATATTTGTGTTTTTAAAAAAATTATAATTTTAAATTTTAATAATAATAAACAAAAATACTTTCACTTAAATTTAAATATATATTTCTTAATTATGAAATCAAAAAAAAAAAAAAAAAATATTTTTTTTAAAATAATTTTAATAATAAAAAACGTTTTAATTAAAAAAATGTTTTAATATTTAAAAAATATATATTTAAAAACCAATTATTTTTGTTATATAATTTTCAAAATTTAATTTTTTTTAATATACAAATACCATTAAATATATACATTTAAATATATACTTTTTTTAATAATGAAATTTTAAAAAAATTGTTACTAATAATTTTAAAAACTATAAAAAAAATTCTAATGTTAAAAAAAATTATAAAAAACAATATGAAAAATTTTTTTTCTAAATCTTTAAACTTTTTTATTAAGTAATTGGTTTTTTAAAAAATATATTTTTAAATTTTAAAAATATAAAAAATTTAAATAAAAACAAATATATATATATATATATATATATATATATATATATATATATATATATATATATATATATGTATATAAATGTATATATATTTTTTAATTTTAAAATTTTTTGTTATATATTTTCGTTTTTCTAATTTTCGGAAATTATATTTTTAAATTTTAATAATAAGAAAAAATACTTTCACTAAAAATTCTTAATTTTTCTTAATTTTCTTTTTAAATTAAATAAAAACGTTTTAATTAAAACAAATATTTTAATATTAAAAAAATTTATAAAAAAACAATTTAATTTTCTTTTATAATTGTCAAAATTAAATTTTTATCAAAAATACATATACGTCCAAATATATGAATTTAAATATAATGTTTTGGTAACGAAATCTAAAAAAAATTTTTTTTAAAATTTATATAATAAAAAATTTTATTAATTAAAAAAATTTATAAAAAAACAATTTATTTTTCTTTTATAATTGTCAAAATTAAATTTTTATCAGAAATACATATACGTCCAAATATATGAATTTAAATATAATTTTTTGGTAATGAAATCTAAAAAAAATTTTAATAACTTTAAAAACTTTTGAAAAGGAATTAAATTGTAGAAAAATATTTTAATAGAAATAATATACATTAAAGAAATGTCAAAAAAAATATAAAAAATTATTTTTTTCTAAATTTTTAATATTATTTTAAAATTGTTTATTGAAATTTAATTATTTTTAATTTTTTAAAAATAATATTTTTATATTTCAAAAAAATAAGCAAACTTTCACTAAAAATACATTCAAATATATATATTTTTAATGAAATATTAAAAAAAAAATAAAAATTATATAAATTTTCAAAAATGTTATTAAATATTTTTATATTTTTTATTTTCGAAATCCATATTTTTTAATATTAATAATATAAAAAAAACCTTTGCCAAAATTTAAATTTAATTCTGAATTATGAAATCAAAACCAAAAAAAAAAACTTTTCTTAGTTGTTTTAAAAATAAAAAAACGTTTAATTAAAACTAAATTTTAATATTAAAAAATACATTCCCTAAAAACCAAATAGTTTTCATTTACGATGTCAATAATTTAATTTTTTTAAATATACATATACGTTTAAATACAATTCTTTTTGTAACGAAATCTAAAAAAAAATTTTTATTATAATTTTTAAAAACTAAATATAAGAAACTAAAATGTAAAAAAATACTTTAATATAAAAAAATATATGTACATAAAAAATAATATTTATAAAAAAAATGTAACAAATTATTTTTTTATTTAAATTTAAAAATTTTTAAAATAGTTAGTTTTGCTATGATTTTATTATTAATAATTTTTTTTTGAATTTAAAAAAAAATTTTTTTGTTTGAAAAAAAATTCGTTTTGAAATTAATGAAACCAATATCTTAGAAAAAAATCTCTTTTTTGAACAAAAATTTTTTTTAATTAAAAAAAATATTTATTTTAAAACTTAAATCAAATATATTATTAAAATTTTTTTTCTTTTAATTTTAAAAATTTTTAAAATAGCTTTTTTGAATTTTAAAAATTTAAAAAAACAATAAATAAAAAAATTTTTGAGCTTTGTTTATTTATTGATTATTTCAAAGGTCAAAGAACATTAAAATTAATCTAATTTGATATAAAAAAACTTTCACTAAATATACATTCAAATATATTTTTTGTAATGAAATATTGTTTTAAAAAAATAACTTTTTTTTTCAACAATTTTTAAAAAACTAAAAATATTATAGTTTTTTGTTAATAGAAGGTTATTCTTGTTCAAAAAAATCAAGAATTTTTTTTTTCATATTTATGAAAGTTTTAAAAAATTATTTTAAGTGAAGTCATATTAAATTTATTTTCGAAGAACAAGCATATTTTTATTTCAATTGTGCTTGCTGAAAAGTTTAGTATTATAAAAGTTTGAATATAATATATTTTAATTTTTTTGTAAAAATTATATTTTAAAATTTAAAAAATAAAAAATCATGTATTCGCTATATATACATTTTAGTTATTTTTTAAAATAATTTTTAAAGTTAAAATTTTTTTTTTCGTTATTTGCTATAAAAATCTTATTTTCGATCTTTATCATTTTAATGATTGATTTATAAATAAATTTTTTGAAACAAATGTGCCAATGTTTTTTGATTTATTTAAAGCAAACACATTTGATCTTGAGTCTGATTAAGTTCTAACTCAATTGTTAAAAAAATTTAAATTTGAGAACTAATAAAAATTGAAAAAAGAAATTAATTTTAAAAATTTAATGTTGTTAAATAAATATTAATTTTTCAAATTCTTCAGTATTACTAAATTATTCTTTAGTGAAACTATTATTTTGAAAATTTTTGAAATTTTAAACATTTCTAAAAATTATATTTAAAAAAAATAAAAATATCTGACTTTTTTGTATAATTTGGAAAACAATATAAAAAACCATACATAAAAATTGTAATTTCATTAAATTAAAAAAAAAAAAAAAATAAATAAAAAATATAAAAAAAATATATTATTTGAATAAATTATTGAGACGGCTCGCTGAAAAGTCGTCTAAAAATCGATGCGATGGCCTTTGAGGCTTTTAAACATGTTTGTTTCAGACAGGTACCACCCATACTCGATAATAATACAACTTAATGAATATTCTTTCTATAGATGGAAAAGAGGCAATATTTTAAAATTAAAAAAAAAAAAATATGACACACTAATATTTTAAAATGATGGTAATTGCTTTTGTTTAGAAATTTATCTTCTTGGTTTTTTTTTTAATACTTTAGCAAAAATCCTTTAAAAAAGTTTGTCATGGCTTTCCTTACAAAGCTTCTTTTATCTATTTTGTTTTCATGATAATTGAGGATAACAATAATATTAAAATTTATTTGTTTTACTTTATAAGGCTTTTATAAGAAATTTAATTTTATATATTGTTAGACATTTTCCAATTTTTAATACAGACCGGTAGGTATTTCTTCAAAATTTAAGGCTTTCATGTTTTTATGCATTTGAGGTTGTTTCAGTTAATGAGCGTTATGTTTAATACTTTGTAAAATGTCTATAAAGCAGTAAATGTAAAAACTTTGTTGTTTTATGTTTTATTAAAGGACGGATTATGTTAGAAAAAAAAAGAATAAAGGAAGGACATGAGTTTTATAAAAGGTTTAGTAAAGAGGCTTAGATAAAACCAGAGCAAAACCAAAAAAAAAAAAAATTAGTTGGCTTATAATGTATCGACTCTTCTGTAACTCCAGCGTTTAGTTCTAACATGTTCTAACTCTACGCAAGCTCTATTTTGTATATAAAGTTTTATCTTTCTTACCAAATCTTTGTTATGAAAAATTTAGTATTATAGTTGTTTTATTTTTATCATTAGGTACATGTGACTTTATATTTTTATTATTAATAAATTTTGAGAAATAGTTTTTAATAAGCAACTCATAGTTAATAATTCTTTAAGTTATTCTCTGTTATTTTAATAATTTCCAAAATAAAATAATAAATATTTTTGGTAAAAAAAATTGGTGCTTTTTTAAAATTTTATTATTATTATTTATTTTTTTATTTTTTTTTGTATATATTTTAAAAAGTGCAAAGTGTATATAAATAAAATATTATTATGTTTTTTTATATATTTAGGCCAAAAAGTCGGTGCTAATTTTTTTTTTAAACAAAAAATAAAATATTTGTATATAATAATTAAGTGCAATTGTGGTGTAATATCACATAATACAGTGCAGTGCTAAGGTGCAAAATTTGTGTTTTTTTTATATTTTCAATAAGTTACATCAAATACAAGTTTCCTCTATATTAATATTTGTTGTAAATAATATGAACATAAATTATATAAAATTAAAAATATATTTATATGTATTTTAATTTTCTTTTTATATTTCATTTTTTTTTATATAAAAATTTTTTTTTTATATGAAGAAAATTTAAAAAAAAAATAATAAAACTAAAATCACATATTTCTAATTTATAATTTTTTTTAAATAAACTAATATTTTTCGAATTTAAGTTTTTTTTTATAATTAAAATTAAAAAAAAATTTAGATAAAAAAAAAATATTTTTAAATTATTAAATATAATCCTCTTTTATACATGAATATTTTTAATTTTTTTTTGTTATTTATACTATAATTTTATTATTAATAATTTTTTTTTGAATTTAAAAAAAAATTTTTTATTTGAAAAAATATTCGTTTTGAATTTAAAGAAACCAATATCTTAGAAAAAAAATTGTTTTTGAACAATATTTTTTTTTTAATTAAAAATTTTTTAATTAAAAAAAAAATATTCATTTTAAAACTTAAATCAAATATATTAATAAAATTTTTCTTTTAAATTTTAATTCAAATTTTAATAAATTTTTTTAAATTAAAGAAATTTGAAAGAAATTTTTATATATATTTTTTTAATGTTACCAACATTTTTTTTATATATTATATTTTTCTTGTAATAAAATAATTATTTTTTAAAATTTTTTTATTGTTTTTTTTTTCAATTTAAAAACATTTTTTTTTGTTAAATTAAAAAAAATTTTTTTCAAATAATTTTTTCCATTTTTATTTTGCTATTTAATAAGTAAATTAAATAATTTTTTTTTCAATAATTAATAAATTTTTAAAATAATATTTTTTTTTTGATTAAATAAAATATTTTTTTTTAATATTACCAATATTTTTTAATATATTATATTTTTCTCGTAATAAAATAATTATTTTTCCAATTTTTTTTTATTTTTTTCCAATTTAAAAACAATTATTTTGTTAAATTAAAAAAAAAATTTTTTTTCAAATAAATTTTTCTATTTTTATTTTGCTATTTAATAAGAAAAAGAAATAATTTTTTTTCAATAATTAATAAATTTTTTAAATAATATTCTTTATTAAATAATATTCTTTTTGTTTAAATAAAATATTTTTTTTTTCAAAATTTAAATTAATTTTTTTGTAAAAAAATTAATATTTTTAACAATATATTTTATATATAAATATTGTTTTTTCTAAATAATGAAATTATTTTTTCAAAATTAAATTTCTTTCTAATAATTTACCAAAAAAATTATTTTTTTTTCTCTAAACTGAAGAAATATATATTTGAATTAATTATATAAATATTTCCTTTCTTTAAATTAAAAAAACAAATATTTCACTAAATATTTTATATATTAATGTTATATATTAATGTTTTTTCAAAAAAAAAAAAAAAAAAAAAATAATTAAAAAAAAATTTCTATAATTTAAAAAAAATTTATATTTGAAATAATTAAATAAATTTTTATTTTATTTAATGATCAAGACAAATAAATTAATTTTTATGTCAACAAAAATCCTTCTCAAAATATTTATATATATTTTTCAACTAAAAAATTTTTTTTTCATATTCTAATTATAAATAATAAAAAAATTTACTAAAAATTCTAAAATAAATATAATAATAAAATGTTTTTTTGTTTTTAATTTTAATTCTAATTTCTGCCATGTAAAGTTATTTTTTCTATTTCATAATTAGAAGATATAAATTTGTGTGAAAAATAAAAAACTTTTTTTTAAATTATTTTTTTTTTTTAAATAAAAGCTATATATTTATTTTTTAAAAACAGTTTTCTTTAATTTAATATATAAAAGAAATAATTTTGATTTAATTATTTAAATAATAATTTTTTTGAACTAAAACATTTTTTTTTGATTCAAAATTTTAAAACGAATTAATTTTTTTTTAATTAAATTAAAAATTAATTAATAAAAGGGTGTTGAAAATTTCAATATTAATTTTTTCAGTAATATTTTTTTATTTAATAAAAGATAAATATTTGCTTTTTGAAATAATGAAAAAATATGCTTTTTTTAAATTCAGAAATATATTTATAATTTTTTTTTTGTAAGAAAAAATCTGCTTTAATTATTAAAAAAGTCTTTTTTTTTATTTATATTATTTTTAACTAAAATATATTTTTTATATTAAAAAATTGAAAATGAATTATTAAAAAAAAAATCAATTAAAAATCCAAAAATAATTATAATATTCAAATATTTTTTCTATTTCAATAATAAATAATAAATATTTCATAGTTAAAAATCAATAATTAAAAAAAAAATCGTTTTTTAATCTTAATATTTTTTATGCAATTAAGAAGTGTTTTTCTACAATTTAAAAAATCCATTGTAGTTTTCTTGTTAGTTATTAATTTTTTTTTTAAAAAAAAGCAAAGAAAATTAATTTTTTCAATACAAATTTATTTGATCTTTTTATAACGTAAAACATATTTTTAAGTATCCATTAATTTTTTTTTAATTCAAATATTTTTTAATATTTTATTTTAATTATTTTTTAATTTCAAGAATTGTTTCTTATTTTTATTTTTGTTAAAAATTTCTCTTTAAATATTTTTTTGTTAATTAATTGAAGTTATTAAAAGTTTCATTATTTTTTTTTTTTTTTTAATATAATTTTAATAGTTTCATTATAATTTTTTATTTTAGTTTTTTTGAAGAGCAAAAAATTGACTTTTCAATTGCTTTTGAGTGTTTTTTTTTGTTTTGATGTGTGATAAGGTGTTGATTTTTTGCGTTTTATGTTTCAAAGTTTCTCATGAGAAATTAAAATATATTAATGTAAATCATGCATACTTATGTTTACGCTACACAAAATAAAGGCTTAGTGAAAATAAATGAAATATTTTGCTGGGTTAGGAGCTGTATCTAGAACTTGTCTTATTTAATAGATTTTTCTCATTTCATCATAAAAGATTTCTTATTTTTCCCATTCAACGAGTTATATTATATTGTTATTTTCTTTTGACTACTGTTCACAATGTTTGGTGATGAATTTGGAAATAAATCCTCCTCATATAGGCGCTATTGCCCCGATTACTGAGGAAACAAAAAACTTTGGTCTCAACTTTCCGATTTTCAGTAAAAAAAATTATTTCTGCTACATGAAAAAAAAAATTTCTACCACATTCTGTAATTAGGGTTAGAGCTTTTTACTAATATTAATAAAAAATTTTTACCTTTCCTTTTTGGGGCAATGAATGTGACTCCAATTTATTCATACTACTACACATTTTGAGCACCAACTATACAAATTTTAGTTACCATATAATACTAATCTAGAATCAGCGTAATTTTAACTGTTGCAAAAAAGCCATTCAAAGCTTTCTAATATTTTTATTCTGCTGAAGTTATGTGAAATACAAGCTAATTGTTGGTGAAATAATTTTCAATTCGGATTTCACTTATATGAAATAACTGTTTGTAGAAATTCTTAAACGAATTTTTGAATAGCGGTAAAAAAAAGTGTAATGCATATATAACCACACAATTTCTAAAACTTCATTATAGAAAATTTCGTTTATATAATAAGCAATGATAAGAAAGCTCCTGAAGGCATTTGAAAATAAATCACTTTATCTCTTAGTAAGATCTGTTTTGTAATAAAAACCACAATTTTGAAATTAATTTAAAACTGTGATAAATAAGCTTTAAAAAGATTTGGAATGAAAGCTTTAGGTGTTAAAAAAGGAAAACTATTAAATACTAGATACTATTGAATACAGAAACGTTAAATCTTAAGATTAAAAATTTTGTTTTATCATAAAGAAAAAATATTTTTTAAATATTAATAATTTCTTTTAGAAGTAAAATATTGTATTGGCTTTTTTTAAGAAAAATTACCTTTTCGAACAAGAAAAAGGTATGTTTTTTTACAAAAAGTGGTATTTTAATAAAATGAACGTTTCTTGAAAAAGTTAATTTTTTGAAAAAATTTACTTGTTTAAAAGAAGGTACTTGTTTGAAAAAGGTACTTTCTGAAGAAATTTTACTTTTTTTAAAGAAAATTTTTAAATAAAAGGTACTTTTTAAGGAAAGTTACTTTTTGAAACAAATGTACTTTTTAAGCAAAGGTACTTTTTTAGAAAATGTTCTTTTTCAGATACTGTTTTTTTGTTAAGAAAATGTATTTATTAAGAAAAGGTATTTCGTTTTCGAATAGGCGCTGTTTTATGGAAAAGGTTTTTTCTCAAGACACGGTTCGTTTTTAAGAAAATTTACTTTTTTAAGGAAAGGTGTTCTTTAAAGAAGAAATAGTTTTTTAGAAAAGGTACTTACGGAAGAAAAGAAATTTTTTTAATACAGTTTCTTCCGTACTTTTATAACAAAATATTTTTTTTTTGATATTTTTTAAGAAAATAGAAACATTTTAAAGAAAACGTACTTTTTAATTTTAATCTATTGTTGAAGAAAAGGTACTTTTTGGAAAATAGTACTATTTAAGAAAAGGTATTTTTTTTTTTTAGTTAATGTACTTTTTTGGAAAAAGTACTTTCGGGAGAAGAGGTAGTTTTTTAAGAAAAGGAACTTTTTCAAAAAACGCTAATATTTTGAAAAAGTTACTTTTCTAAGAAATGGTACTTTCTTCTGAAAATGTACCTTTTAAAGAAAAGTACTTTTTTTAAGAGCTGGTCTTTGAAAAAACGCTACTTTCTCTATAAAAATTACTTTTCTATGAAATTTTACTTTTCTAAGAAAGTGTACTTTTTAAAGAAAATGTACTTTTTAAGATAAGTTACTTCTTAGAAAAAGTACTTTGTTCTAGAAAGGTTGTTTTTATGAAAATTTACTGTTAAGAAAAGGTTTTTAGAAAAGTTTCTTAAGGATGAAAAGGTATTTTTTAAGAAAAGGTACTTTTTTAGAAAAAAATACTATATAATTATAATTAATAGGCTAGGCGATTTCTTGTGACCGATGTGTTGTTCAACCGTTTTATCCCAATTTTGACTAAGCGTGTATTATTTAAAAGGTATTTCTTTTTAGCTGTTCACAAGATTTACAGATTTTTAAATTTTTTCCTTTATTTTGAGTAAATTGCATTTAAAGTTGCTACTAACATATTCCTAAAATTATACATATGCTATGTGTGTGTTTATTAAATTCGTTAATGTGTTTGGTAATGAGTTTGTTATCTTCATTCACAAAATTTATGAACAAAAAAAGTGTAGGTTTGTAAATTGGCTAAGTTGAAAAATAAACTTTCTTAGATATTGCACTCGAATTTCGAGCCATGGAATCTGCTAGTAAATATAATCACTTATATAACAAATGGTTTTTTTTTTTTTGTTAAAAAAGAAACTTTATATGAAAATGTATATTTAAGGAAAGGGACCTTTTTAATAAAATGAATTTTTTTTAATGAAAACGTACTTTATAAAAATAACGTACTGTTGCACAAAATGTACTTTTTGGGAAAAGGTAATTTTTAAGAGAAGATATTTTTTTAGAAAAGGTACTTTCTTGGAAAAAGTACTTTCGGGAGAAAATGTACATTTTTTAAAAAAGGTACTTATTATGAAAATGTACTTTTTAAGAAAAGGTACTTTTTATGAAAAGGTACTTTTTTAAGAAAAGGTGCTTTTTTAAGAGGCGCCCTTTGAAAAACGCAACTTTTTAAATAAAATTTACTTTTGTAAGAAATTGTATCTCTATAAGAACAGATATTTTTTGAAGAAAAAGCAATTTTTTAAAAAATGTACTTTTAAGAGAAGGTTCTTTGTTCTAGAAAGGGTATTTTTTTAAGAAAAGGTACTTTTTAAAAAAAAAATTTTTTTTTTTAAAAGGAAATTTTTAAGAAACGGTATATTTAAGAAAAGGAACCTTTTTAATAAAAGGAAGCTGTTGCACAAAAGGTACTTTTGGGAAAAGGTATTTTTTGAAGAAAAGATGTTTTTTAGAAAAGATACTTTTTTGGAAAAAGTAATTTCGGGAGAAAAGGTACTTTTTCAAAAAACGCTACTTTTTTACTTTTATAAGAAATGGACTTTTTATGTAAAGTTGTTTTTTTTTTTTGGAAAATGTACTTTTTAAGAAGAGGTACCTTTTAGAAGATGCTCTTGGAAAAAACATTACTTTTTAATTAAAAGTTACTTTTCTAAGAAAATGTACTTTTTGAAGCAAATGTACTTTTTAAGTAAAAATAGTTTTTTAGAGAAAGGCAGTTTTTCAAGAGGTATTTTTTTTTTGAGAAAAAGGTACTAAAAAAGGTACTTTTTTGAAAAAAGCTAGTTTTTTAAAAAGTACTTTTTTAGAAAAGGTACTTTTTAAATAAAAATTACTTTTCTAAGAAAATGTACTTTTTTTTTACTAAAAAGTACTTTTTAAATAAAAGTTGCTTTTCTAAGAAAAGGTACTTTTTTAAAAAAAAAGTACTTTTCTAAGGAAATGTGCTTTCTCAAGTGAAGTACTTTTTTAAGAAACGGTACTTTTTTATGAAAAATTTCTTTTAAGAAAAGATACTTTTTTCTAAAGAAATTGTACTTTTTTTAAGAGGTAATTTTGTTTAGAACATGTGTCTTTTAAAAAAGATGCCTTTTTTGAAAAATAGTATTTTTTGTTTTCAAAAGTAATTTCTTTTTAAAATAGTTTTTTACAAAAGGTACTTTTAAAGGAAAAGGTACATTTTGAGTTTAGGTACTTTTTGTTAAACAAAATGTACTTTTTAAGAAATGGTCCTTTTTTAAGAAGATGTACTTTTTTTAAAAAGATGTTTTTTTTTTTCATAATAAACTGACGGATTCAGTGATTTGGTAAGTCCATGATGAGCGTAGCTATTATTTTGGTATTAAAGACATGACCTTTTGAATATAATAAAGCTTTTCATTATTTTGCATATTGTTGTAAACTATTATCGTGTTTCCCTGATGAAGAAATTTGGAAACAGATATAAAAAATATATCTGATTTCTAATTAAATACTTACAAAATTTAATGATTGAGTGAGAATTATTCTAGCTATAGCAATCTATAATCGCTGTATTTTATTTAGTTTGTATATTTATGAAATAAAAGCTTTTAATTTTAAAAGCTTTCAAATTCATGCCGTGGAAATGTAACCTTTTTGTTAATTTTAAGTGCTTTGGACGAATTTCTAAAATATTTTATATACAATTTGAAAATCAAAAACCGATAGTTTGAAGATTTTATTTTAGATTCTTATACAAAGCTGCTTGAAATCTATTTTATGAAAAAATTCTTTAGATAAGAAATTAACCTGGAATGTTTCCAGGCCATTTTCATTATCAAGTGAAAAATTCTGAAATATAGTAATCATAAGATAGAAAATAAAATCATGTGAGATTTAGTTAAATTTCGTTAGGAATGATTTTTACAAAAAAATGAACTGATAAGTGTTAAGATTTCCTGTAATTTTCTTTAAGTGTTTTAATGACATCTTTTCAACAACTTTGTTATTTTAAATTAGGGAAATTGCGGATTTAAATATGAATTAAACTTAGTAGGATTAAATTTGGCTTAAAAAATGAAGTATATGAAACATAAAATAAATGATCTTCACCTTTTTTTCTATAAAGGTATGATATAGTTTGAAAGTACTGGGCAGCATTTAAAATTTAATTTGAGAACAAAATCTATAGAAACTAAACTCAACTTTTTATATCGTTTAAGACAGATGTAAGAAGGTACTGGTTTTTTAAATTCGTCGTATATGTTGGCTACTTGTTTCAATCCCCTTCTCCGGCTGATCTACTCGTTTATAATGTTTATTTCTCAAAAATTGTCTAAAAGTAATCGATATATTTTCAAATTTTATGAAATATGAAAATAACCTTAAACTTGTACATACAAGAAATTAACGTTAATGAATCATACCTCCTTAACAAACTTTTATTAGGTTTAGTTCAAAATTTTCCTAAGAAGAAGTACGATTTTGTAAATAATAAAAAAGAAGCTGTCATTTTTAGAAATATTTTAATTTTTAAATAACATTAAATTACATCAGTGGCTCTGGATGTTGTTTTTAATAGAAAAAAATCGTAAAAAAATAAATTATAAAAATCAAAGTAACTAAAAAGAAAAAATTATTTTTAAATACTGGTTCCTCTCATCAAAGAAATAAAATATCTAAAAATTCATAAAAAAAATTATAAAACAAAAATTTATCTCAAAGTATTTTAAAAAATTTTCATACAAAATTTATTTTATAATTTTTTTTTTTAGATATTTTAAAATTACTTTATTTTATAAAAGGAATCTAAAAATTATTTTTAGGTATTTAAATATATTGCTGTTCATTAAAAACAACATCACCCGACATAATTAAAGGCCATTTGTTCGACAGTTCTTTAAATAATTTAATTTAAATAAGTTTGATAGGATTTTCATATTTCGGCCTCCTTCAATGAAAATAATCAAGTACTTTGGTTTTGCGTTAATATGTTTCTATCCTTAATAAATATGTTTAGTAAAAAGTTTTCTGTTCAATTATATTAAGCTTTTATGTTGATCATGGCATATCCTCAAAATAAATGTATTTTAAATGTTTTTATTTCATTATTTTATATATTTATGTATTTTTTTGTTTTTATTTTTATTTTCACACTAATAAAATGTTCTTAAAACATTGAGAAATAACATTGAGACAATTATTAATATATTTATGTTTGGTATTTTTTGTTTAAATTTAATTTTTAAAATTACAAAAAAAAAAAAATGGTTGCTATTCTATGAGCTTTGGCTCTTCTCATTTAAAAGCTTTCAGGTGCGACAAAAAATCTGGTAAACTATTTTTACTTCCCTAAGTCTAGTTAGACTAAAATTCTATATCATTTAGCTATTTGTAAAAAATTAAAATACTTTATACGATTTAATAAAAGCTTTATGCTGTAATTATCCTTACAATATTTATGTGCTATTGTGTTGTTACATTAATTTGTTTTGTTGTCAATTAAAATAAACATCATCATTTCATAATATTTTTTTTTTCTTATAAGAAAATAGGTTTGTTTCCCCTTAAATTCTTTAACAAACTACAAACTAACTTATAGCCCTAAAAGCTTACAAAAAAATTTGGAACGAGTAAATCCGTAAAAAACTACCATCAAAACGTATTTTGAATTATTTTAATACAATATTCAAGTTGCCTACACATGTCTCTGCCTTTTCATTTACCAGTACTTTATCTTCTCTAAATCTGTTGAGTTTCCATAAATGTTAGAGCTTTTGCAAAAAATAATTTAATGAATGAAAAACCGATTTCAGTTTTTGCCCCATGATATTTTCAAACGAGTAAATTTCATATGATATATTCAGCTTTCGCCAAGAATTAGTTTAGAATTTAGCCAATGAAAATTTCATTTAATTAAAATTTTTTAAATTTTTATAATTTTTATATAAAAATTAATTTCTTTAAAAACACAATTACAACAATCTTAAATTTTCCACTTATTTTTCATAAATTTGTTGATCATCATCATTATTTCAATGATAAAAGGCTACAAAAAAAAAATTATTTTAAATTTTATAAAAAGTTTGTTTAGTGCGGTTCATTTCTTTGCCACAGTTTTATAGGTGTTTGAGAAGAGTTTTTGAAATATGTATAATGAAAGCTTTTTTGAAGTTTTATATAAAAGACAATGAACTTGAAAGCCTTATCTTACTAAACAAAGAAAATATTTTTTCTATGTTTTGAAAAGCTATTTCAAGCACTATACAGGCATGTTCAATAACTCGAAAGAATTCTTACTCAATCATTTATTTTTTTCTAAATTTTAAAACTGTTGTTTTATTATGGTTTGCTTAAATTGAGTTTTTTTTTAAAATATAATGAAAGCTTTTTTGAAGATTTATATAAAAGACAATGAACTTGAAAGCCATAGCTTACCAAACAAAGAAAATGTGTTTTCTATGCTTTTAAAAAATCCCGAAGTTACATTTTAATGTATGTCTAAGCTAAAAGCTTTTAGAATTAAAGTTCGATTTAAATGCTTGTTTAAAAGAATAAAAATGAACAAAATGTTTACTTCTCATCAGAGCATCACTGTTTAAATATATTTTCATAATGTTTGAAAAGGTTTATGTTAAAGCTTTAAACTTTTTACTTATAAATATCTAAAGCTTTAACTTTGTAGGTAAGCTCTATTGCTTTTTTAATTTATAGATCAGCACAACAATTTTAAAAAATATTTCTTTCAAAAGCCCAGCATTGTCGGACTTTAACTTAAAACTGATTACTTATAAATATCTCAAGCTTTAACGTTGTAGGTAAGCTCAATTGTTTTTTTAATTTATAGATCAGCACCAAAATTTTCAAAAATATTTCTTTCAAAATCATAACATTGTCGGACTTTAACCTAATAAGCTCTATTGAAACCATATAAGCTTTCATTAAAAAAAGTTCTGTAAAGCCTGAAAATAAAGATTCTGAAAATATATATAATCTTGTAGAAAGCGTCTTTCTATTAAGACCTTGTACTTTATATGGAGAAACATATTTTGGAAAACCTTTTGTTAAACGCTTTTATTACAAAAATATCCATAAAACTGAAAGCTTTTTCTTTTCTTATCTTTAGCGCCATTTTTCAAACAAGTACAAATACTTTAGTTCATACGCAGATCAATACTATTGTTTTCAAGCTTTTGTTGAAAGCTTTTGTAGAGCTCTCATTTCTAACAAGCTGTAAGTTATAAAACATATATAAGTTTATAAGTTAACTTAGAAATTTTATGTTCCTGAGCAGCGTATAATGAGAGCTTTGAAAGAGCTTTTATGTCTAGTAAGCTTTAGTTGAAAGTTTATAGCTCTATTTAAATGAGTACTTGAAAATTAATTATTTTTCATTTATTTTTGAAAGTTTTCAATGAAAGCTTAAGACGAGCTTTAATTTGTAAAAGCTTCCACATAAATATTCTTAAAAAACGCATTTTTTTACTAGGAACTCTCTTATATTATCCATATTTCTTGAGCGATTTTAACAAAAGCTTTTGATGGACTTATCTTCTAGTGGTTTATAATGTTAGGAATTCGTATTAAAAAAGTTTTTAAGTACTTTCATTCAATTGGAGTTACTAATGAAAATATACATATTTTTGAAATTGACCGATTTTAGTGAGCTTAATTTAAAAAAAGCATTTAGTATTCACTACAATTAATATTACTTGTGATTTAGAAGTCAGTTGTTTTTTAAGAAACGGCCAGCTGTTAAAGAGTATATTTTGAGTACCATTTGATTTAAGATTTAGGCGAGCTTTGACTTCTAGTAAGCTTTAAAGAAAAGTTTACTGTTACGATTTCCTGTTTAGCGGAAAACTACTTATTCCATCGAGAATTTTTCAAAAGCTTTTAACTAAAGCTTAGGAACAACTTTAAATTTTAACAAGATTTCACATAACTTATACAAAAATATGTATTGTTACTAGGACCAAGTTATATTTTACATATTTTTCAGAAACTTTTGGGGGGCCTTTATTTGAAGGACCATTATGGAATCCATCAATGATCAATATATGACTCCATTTTAAAAAAATTAAACGTGTTAATTTCTAAGCTTTTACTGAAAATTTGTTTTTAAAAATTCATGATTTTTATTTACTTAATTTCTAACAGGCAGTTACTGCTCAAATACAACTCAGATTCCACATTTATTATCAACCTGTTAATTGTTTGCATGTTCTTTTAACCGTATTTTAATCTCAAGCTAAACGCTTTAGTATTACTTTTAATTTCAGCAAGCTTTTAACGCTTTGAATGTGCTTTAATGATAACAGTTTAAGATTTTGACTATTGCTAATTGAAAGCTTTGTAAAAGCTTTAAATTCTAGCAAGTACGACTAGTTTACATCTCATATTTTCTGAGGAATTTTTGAATTTTTCAATAACTTTGAAAAGCTTAGAAAAACTTTCAAGTGACAAAGCTATAAATTCATGATGTTAGAACTATTTATTTAAAGCCACTTTCATTTACTGTTAAAACGACTAATCATCCATATTAAAAAATGTGTTTAAAATACCGAAATTTTAGATAAGCTTTTATTCCATAAAAATATATCCCGAAACTACATATTATTTAAAAATCATTTAGAATTTTTATGTATCCTAAATTTTTCATACGTTCTATGTTTTATGGGACACTGCATATTATTTAATGATTTTAAAAAGCTTTTCAAAAAAGCTTTGGACCCTAGTTAAATGTCTACCTAGCGCTAAATGATAAAACATTTTTAAAATTCAATATTTATCGGAAATCTATTTTGTTTCAATCAAATTTTGCATTTGCTAAAAGCTTTTTAAATATTTTAGTTTAAGCTTGATAATTGGTAAAAGGTTTACATTAAAGCTTTTTACTACGATTGCTTCAAACCAGCTGAGAGGGAAAAAAATAAATAAAATTATTTGCTAACAATTTTACAATTTCTTGTTTACCAGCCCTTAAATCAGCTTTAAGATAAAAAAAAAAACTAAAAAAGAACCGTCATTAAATAAATATAAATTCCTATTCGATAATATTTGGCACATCAAAAACAACAATTAATTAAAAAATTCAATTGAGAAAAAAATACATTCATTATGAGATAGGAGAGATTTTCTACTTAAATTAAATTTTTTATAAAAACATAACATGAAATTCATTAACGAAAATCAAAAATCGCTTGATGTTTGTCTGTTTTTGGTTGTTGGTTAAATAAAAACAAGTGTTTTGTGTTATTTTTTTGCTGTTTATGTATAAATTGAGTATTCATTTTTTTATTTAAATTTATAATCAACTATTAAAAACTATTTTGTTTTTTGTTTTTGTTTTGTTAATAATATGTATAAGTATTTATAAAACTTAAAGCTTAAATCTTAAAAATAAAACAATGCATTAATGTTTGACAAAAGGATATTGTTAAAGAACACGAGAAAAACAAAAAAAGGAGGTGAAATATTGTATGCTTAGATTTAGAGATTATACAGTAATATTTACATAAAAGAACAAAAAATAAAATTAATTACAATTGAAATATATTGAAAAAAAAAAAAATATAATTTAGTTTTTTTATGGTTTTGTGTATATATTTTAAAATATTTGAAAATTAACAAACGAGAATAATATTTTACATATTCCAAAAAAAAAAAAAAAAAAATTATATTAACCCTTTCAGATATAGCTGTATTGATTGTGAGAGCTGACTGAGATTCTGACTTTTTTTTAACCGGTATTCGTTCCCTTGAACGATCTTTACACAAAAGAGAAATAAAAACAAAAAAAGTAGACTTTGCTAAAAAAATTTTGGTATTGATCGTTTTAGTGCTCAGGTTCTGAAAGGGTTAATGAATCCAAATGGAAAACATTTATAACAGTGATGTGATTTTTCTATATGTCAATTTTGTTTTGATCTTTGACCTTTCGATATACCAGTTGGCTTTGAATTTCCTTATTAAAGATAAAAGCCAACCCTACTGCCGAGACCTCAGATGCATGCTTCCTAGAAAATTTAGTTAAGGTTGTAGCAGCAAAATAAACTAAAACATATTAAGACCCAGTCCCCTATAAGATCAATTTAAACTGGTTCAGATTGAGTTAAATTATTGATCATGTTCGAATTTTATTGTATGAGTTTAGTAATTAGTAGTCCTCTTATGAAGCTACTTCCCGCACTTCGCATAAATCAGTCAAAAACAAAAAAAAAAAAAAGATAGTAAAAAATCTTGCATAGATTTTTTCTGTTTTTAAGAAAAACAAGAGCTTTTACTTAAAAATTGTTACGATCAGCCCATTAGTATCCGATATTCGATTTCTGGTAGCAACAGGCCATAAATACATCAAAATGTCTTTTATGTTTATTTTCTTTTTCAAATTATGGCGTAAACAAAGTGGGACCGAACAACCCTTCTGGAAATTTCTGGTATAGGCTAGTGTACTGTAGGTCTAGAAGTAATTTAGAATTAAAGAAGTAGAAGTAATTTAGAATTAAAACAAATATAAAATATTTATTTTTTAAAAAGTATTTTAGTATTTTGAATAAAGATTGTATTTTATTTAAAAAAATCTTTTTAAAAAACTTTTGGAATTGTTTTTTAATAAAGAAATATTTTTAGAATTTATTTTAGCAAAAATATTTTTTTGAATTTATTTTAGAATTTAACGCAAAAATATTTTTGAAATTCTTTTAGAATAAAACAAAACATATAAAGTATTTTCGAATTTTATTTTCCAAGAAATATTTCCTAATACTGTTTTAAAACAAATAGTTTGGAATTTATTTCCGAATTCGTTTTTAAAAAAAAATATTTAAAAAATTAAAATAAAAAATTTTAAATTTTTTATAAATTATTTTTTTTTTGTAAAAACTATTTAGATATTTTTTAACAAAAGAAAATATTTTCGAATTATTTTATTACAAAAATATATTATAATTTTTTTGAAGACAACATATTTAAAAGTAATTTTTGCAAAAAAAAAAAACATTTCACAATTTATTTTAATGAAAAATATATTCAGTTTTAAAAAAATATATATTTTAGAATAAAAGTTCTTCGATATTTTTAAATCAAAAATTATTTCACAATTTGAATTAAAAAAAAATTCTTTATTTTTAGAATTTTGTCACAAAACGAACAGTTTCGAATATTTATTTATTTATTTATTTATATTAATTACAACGCAAAGTAAATTTGTATTCTAATTTGGGTCCAGGAATAAGCCGGGTGACAAAAACCATTTGGCTGGTTTTTGCAGCGACAGACCTAAGCCTCTGCTGGGAATCGATCCCACGACCTCCGCATGATAGGCGAGCACGCTATCATATTAAAGAATTTTTTTAATAAAGAAATATTTCTTAATTTTCTTTAGATTTTTTTAATAAGGAAATATTTTTTTGACCTTTTTTATATTTTTTTTATAAAAAAATGTTTAAAAATTATTTTTTAAAAATTTTATTAATTTTTTTACAAAAAAAAAATTAAAAAATATTTTTCTATAAAAAAAGTTTAAATATTTTTTTAATTCTGAAATCATCTCAAAAATATTTATTTATAAAAAAAAATTCAAAAACCATTTCGAAATTTTAAGAATTTTTTTAAATAAAAAAATTGTTTAATATTCTTTACAAAAAAACTAAATTTTTTTATAAAATTTTTTTTTAATTATTTTAAAATTTTTTTATAAATAAATACAAAAAATATATAAACAATTATTTTTTAAAACTATTTGAAACATTTTTTAATAAGAAATATATTTTTGAATTCTTTAAATACAAAAACACATTTGAATTTGTTTAATGCAACATATTTCAAATTTATTTTTATAAAAAATATTTTAGAAATTATGTTAACAAAAAAAAAAAAAAATATATATATGTGTGACCTTTTCCGAGAAAAGGGACGTAGTGTGTCAAAATACGGGTTGTCTCAAAAACGGTGGATTCTGGTACCTAAAAGGGTGTAGAAATTTTAAATGCGTTTTTTTCTCAAAACTTAATTTTCACACACTAGGTCCCTTTTCTCGGAGTAGGTCACATATATATACAAAATATATATATATATAAAATATATTTTAGAATTTTTTTAAATAAAGAAATATTTCTGAATTTATTTGAGACTAAATTTTATTTTTAGGCTAAATTTTATATTTCTTTTTTATAAACACATATTTTAAATTTACTTTAGAATTTTTGTTTTTATCAAAAAAAAAAAAAAAAAAAAAAAAAAAAAATATTTTTAAGATGATTTCAAAATAAAAAAAAACATAATTTTTTTTGTTAGTTTTTTTATGTATTGTCGATCTTGTGTTGTAATAATAATAATTAGTTATTTATAGTTCGGTTCGAGATCATGTATAATTTTCTAATACTAGAAAAGATAATACTTTATGCAATGTAAGAGAAATTTGGAAAAAATTGAAGACAGCGCTAGATGGAGTTCGAAAGTAGCTACTCCATCTAGCGCTGTCTTCAATTTTTTTTTTCCAAATTTCTCTTACATTGCATAAAGTATTATCTTTTCTAGTATTAGAAAATTATACATGATCTCGAACCGAACTATAAATAACTAATTATCATAATTTGTTTTTTTATAAAAAAATATTTTTAAATTTTTTTTGTAAAAAATTCAAAAAAAAATTTTTTCAAAAAATTAAAAAATTTAATTATTAAAAAAATAGTTAGACATTAAAAAAAAATATTTCAGTACAAAAATATTAGAATTTGTTTTAGTACAGCACATTTTAAATTGATTTTAATAAAGAATAATTCAGAATCTCTTTTAATAAATGTGAAATATATGTATATATAAATGCATATACATAAATAAAATTATATAATATATATATATATAATACATATTATAAAATTTTTATTGGAATATTCTTCAATATTTTCTAAAATAAAAATTATTTAATATTTTTTAATAAAAAAGTTTATTTTTAAAAAATTCCCTATTTTGGGATTTTTTAAATTAAAAAGATATTTAGGAATTGATCAAATATCACAGAATTTTTTTTAAAATAAGAATAGAGCTTTAAGAATTTATTTTAGAATCGTTTTGAATAAATGAATACTTTTTTGAATTTATTTTTGAATTTTTTTTTTAAAATTTTTTTTAAATTGTTTTAGAAATTTTTTTATAAAAAAACATTTTTGTATATTTCTTTAAAAAAAATAGAATATATAAAAAAATATTTAATAATTTAGTTTATAAAGAATAATTCAGAATTTATTTTAGTTTTTTTTTGTTTAAAAAATATATTTGAATTTATTTCAGAATTCTTTTTATAAAAAGGTTTTATTTTTTTTTATAAAAAATATTAAATAAAAAATACAAAAACATTTTTGATTTTTTTTTTAATACAAAAAAAAATTTATTCAAAACAATTTTAGACGTTTAATAAAAAAATATTTTAGAATTTTTTTTATACAAAAAATTTTAGAATTTATTTTAACACAACATGTTTTTTTTAATAAAAAATATTCCAGAATTTAATTTATTTTAAAATAAGATATATATAAGATGTATATAAAATATGTATACAAAATATATATAAAGTATATTTTAGAATTTTTATTAGATTATTCTTGAATATTTTCTAAAATAAAAATCATTTTATATTTTTAAATAAAAAAAAAATACCTTAAAATTTTAATTTTAAATTTTTCTCTTTTTCGAATTTGGTTATAAAACAAATAAATTTTAAATTTCTTAAAAAGATATTTGGGAATAAATTTAAAAGAAAATATAATTTTTTTTAAAGAAATATTAATGACAATTTATCTCTGAATCGTTTTGTAAACATAATTTATTTTGAAATTTCTTTTATAAAAAAACTTATGAATATGTTTTAGAATTATTTTTAATAAAAAAATATTTTTGAAGATTTCTTCAAATTTGTGTTATAAAGAATAATTCAGAATTTCATTTTAGTATTGTTTTATGCAAAAAATTATTTTTGAGTTTATTTCAAAATTCATTTCATAAAAAATTATGATTTTTTTTTAAATTAATTCTAAAATTTTTTATAAAATTTTTAAAAAAAATATATATTTGAGAAGCTCTTTTATAAAAAAATATTTTTGATTTTTTTTTATAAAAACATTTTGAAAATTTTTTTTTGAAAATATATTTATAATTGTTTTTATAGAAAGTTATTCAGAATTTATTTTAATAAAAAAATTTATGTTTATTTTAAAACTTTTTTTCAGCAAAACGAATTTCTAATAACAAAAACAATCTGTGATACTAGTTGTTAGGTTAAACTGTGATTTTTTTAAAATTGTAATTATTTATTAAATTTATTAAAATTTTGAGTCGTGATGTCCAGTTTTTTATACAAATTTAATACTTGACAATGCAATAAAATAAAATCAAATAAATAAAGTTCACACTCCAGATGAAATTGAAATACCGTCAACGAAACATCGAGTGAAAAGGATGTAATAATTTGAATTTTTTTTTATTATCATCTTAATATTGACCATAATTAGCCCGAAAAAAAAAAATTCTTTAATGTTGTTAAAGAATTTATTTTTTTTAGAATTTAAGTGTTTTGTTTGATTTTATTAAAAAATATATATTTCTGAATTTATTTTAATTAAGAAATTTTGAAGAATTTTACAAAAATTATTTGTCGTTTTTAAATAAAATTATTTTAGAGTTTTTATGAGAACATTATTGAAACAAATATTCTTTAATATTTTTAATTATAAAATTGTTTTAGAACTCAAACTTTAAAACATTTTTATATAACATCCAAAGTAATTCCTTTAAAGTTGGTAAATATGCAAATTTCTTTAAAATTCTAAAAGAATTTTTTTTTTAAATATTTAATTTATTTATTACATTTTAAAATATTTGCATTTTAAAAAAATATTTCTTTATTTTGTTAATAAAAAAATATTTAAGAAATTATTTTGATAAAAAAAATCTTTTATAATTAAAAAAAAAAAACTATGTGAGTCTGGGAGATGTGTAAACATCTATTTACACATCAATTAAAATCAAACAGTAAGCGCCATCTATGTATAACAAGCAATTGCTAAAGTTGTTATACTTGATGGTTGCAGTTGTTTGTTATACATTAATGGCGCTTTCTGTTGGTTGTTGAATCAGCTAAATAAATTTAATTCATAATCTTTGCACTAATACACTTACATATACCTCACACAGATTTTCCCTTACGCTGTTGTTGTGATTGTATTGTGAAACAGATTTTTACCCCCCTGAGCGCATAGATGTTTACCCATCAAAAAATATATGTATATATTTTACGTTTTGTCGAAAAATTCTTATAAAATTTTGTGTTTTATTCTTTTTGAGAAATATTCTTTACTAAAGATGGTAAAGATCGATCGCCGTGTAAAGATCGATCCCCGTATAAATATTGAATCCGTCATGACGAGTTTCATATTTACAGCCGACATATTTATAACAAAAAAAGTCGCTTCAAAAAAATTAGACCGAAGAGCTTTTTTTGAGTTTCCTGATCAATCATAACTTTTTATACCCTATACCACTATGTGGTTTGGGTATAATGACTTTGTGCTGCTGTTTGTAACAACCAAAAATATTTGACATAGACCCATCTTTAATTATACCGATCGAATCAGAATCACTTTCTGAGTTGATTTAACAATCTCCGTCCGTCTGTGTGTCCATGTAAACCTTGTAATCAAACTGCAGGTCGCAAATATGAATATATTTTGATGAAATTTGGTATATAAGTTTTTATCAGCCATGGGATGAACTCTATTGAAATTGGTGAGAATCGGTCCATGGTCAGACCTAGCCCCCATACAAATTACCCATATGAAATCGACATAAATTGCCATATGATCCAAATTGTCATATAGATCTTGCCGAAATTGGGTTGGTATGCGTTCATTACATCCATTAATGAGTAGTCCAAAAATGATCCCTTTGACCCCATATAGAGCTGCTTCCCGATCTTCACTTAAATCTATTAAACAACAAAAATATTGCACTGATTGTTCTCAAATTTTGTTTGTATATATTTTTGCAAAATACAAGAGACTTTACCAAACATGATCAGGATCGGTCCGTTTTTGGACCTAGTCCCTATATAGATATAGCCTCCGATATGAACTTTTTCATATCTGCAGCCAAAAAAATTAATAAAAATCCCACTCAAATTTGGTTTTTGCTTATTTTCTATGTCCAGTTAATTGGGCCTAAGAGATAGGGTTTCTAAACGCATGGTATAGGGTATCGTATAGTCGGTCTAGACCGACTATAATTTTCTTACTTGTTTATAGTTGTGTTAGAATAGCACAGTGCTGCTACCATTTGGCCCTAAAGGCCTAGTTAGCCACTCGTTTTTAAAATGTATCCATACCGTAAATATTACGTTGACATTTAGTGCAATTATAGAACGTAAAAAACGAACCAGCATGTTGCTGTGTAAAAGTAACCAACCATTATCAGCTGTTCACAAATGTCACATACAAACGTAACAAAAATCTATTTTCAACAGATTGGGAAGTTCCGATTATGTTACATTTGAGTTCGGTAACTGCTTTAAATGCTTTTCATGTAACAGAAAAAACAGCTGACCGTTTAGTTATGGTTACGTATGGCTAACTAGGCCTTAAATACTTAACTACTTGTGTCTAAAAATAGATGTATAAAAATTGCTAAGCCTGTTAGTGTTATAACAACTTTTGCTATTGCTACAAAGCAAAGCTTAATACAATGAAAAGTGTTTTTTTTTTAAACCAGAATAACAGTACGGCATATTTTAGAGGAGAAAATTTTGAACATACCATCATTTGTCAGTATCAAAATATATTCCCTGTTCATTTAATTTTCAAATTAAATTAAAAATAAAAAATAATTAAGAAAAAATTGTTAAAAATTTTCAAGTTCGTGTGTGTGTTTCCATGAATTTTTGTGAATGAAAATGTGTGGTTATGTTGTTGATTTTCTTATGGTTGTTGTTAATGTCTTTGATTTTAGCTTCTGTGTGTATTTTTTCTATAGTAACATGTAACAATTTAATATTTTTTTTTTTATTCTTTTAATATATAACATTAACATTTAATTATTTTCAAATATTTTTATGTTTTTTTTTTGTTAATTTTAATATTTAAGCTTAAATGAAGGCTAAAGAAAAATAAATTTCATAGAGAAATTAATTAAAAGAAAATATAATAAATAAATAAAATAAATATTTACAAAGTTTATGTACAGTTAGTTGAGTTTTCTTTTTGGGGAAAATTTTTAAAATACGATTTTTGTTTTTATTTGTAAAATTTCTCTTTAATAATTTGAAATTAAAAGTTTTTATATATCAACGATCTTCGTTTTTTCTGGTTATTTATGCTTTTCTATTTTATATATCCTTAATTTTGTATATTTGTTTAATACTGCTTTCCTTTATATCCTTTATCGTTAAATATTTGTTTTTTTAAATATGCCTTTTCTTTCTGATTTCTTACTTTTTCATAATATTTCAAACTCTAATTTTGTTGTATTGAAGAATTTCTGTTTTTTTTTTATATAAAAATATAACCACAAAAAATAGAGAGTTTTACTTTGTATTTTCTTCTTTTTAATTAATTATCATATTTTCTATTCTTTAAAAATCCTTACTTTTTCTTAAATTTTTGTAACTTTTTTTTACAAGACCATTTAAAATTTTCTGTAATTTATCTTAATTTTTTTTTAGAGAATTATTTTTGTTTTATAACAATTATGGTAGAGGTGGGTTATTTCTCTTTATTTTTAATATTTTTACTTTAAATGATTTTTTTTTTTATAATTTATTTACTCATTCTACAATATTTTTTTTTTTTCAAAACGAAGATCGTTAGTGTTAGAAGAAAAGTATAAACGGAAAGAATATTGGTAAATATATTTTCTGATTGAAATGGTTTTTTTTTTTTTTTTGTTTTTTCAAAGAACAAAGAAATTGTTAAACAAATGTTAAAATTGTTTTAGCCACAACCGTTTATTTCGTTTTTTTTTTTAATATTCTTTTTTTGTGTTAATTTAGCAAATTAATGATTGTTTTTTTTTTTCTTGGTTTTTTTGTAACCAACTTTAATTTAGTATTTTTCTTTTTATTTAATGTATTTAAGCTTTTTCAAATTGCTTTAATTAACGGTTGTTTTATTTAAAATTTAAAAAACGTAGCAGAAAAATTAATAATATATTTGGGAGAAAATTAAGAGAAAAAAATTACAGAATTGAAGATTTTTTTCTTTTAAATTTTTAACAATTGAATTTTTAAAAATTTTAATACTTTTTTTATTTTTATTTTATATATTATAATACATTAAGTTTTAATTTTATTTTTTTAATAACTTTTTTTGGTTTTGTTATTAAAATAGATATTTTTTGTTTTATTTTAATACATTTTAATATGTTAGTTTATGCGTTTAGGTTTTTTTGTTTGTTTATAATTTGACAGTTCTGTTTTCGGTTTTATTGAATGTTTTTTTGTTTTCATTAAAAATTTAAATAAATTTACTTATCTACAAATAGCTGCCGTATCCATGAGAATTGTTTCATAAAAAAAGATTAATACAAAATAAACAAATCGAAATAATAAATTTAAAAAAATTGGACGAAGAAATACAAAATTTCGTGATTGAGTACAAATTGTTGCTAATGAAAAACTTTTCTTACTTGTGGCGGAACTTCAATAAATTTGTGATAAAAAAAAAAATCATGACTGAAAAAAAAATATTTTTTTTTAAATAAATACATGAAAAATAAATAGAAAAATAATTTATAATTTTGCTTTCTATTGACAGATATATAAAAAAAATTAAATAAGAACTAGATGGAGCATAAGATGTTAAAAGAAAATTATCAGATTATTTAAAAATTTTGAAAAAAAAAACATAATGCTCTTTTGGAACAGTACAAAAGTTTAGTTGTTTTGAGTGAAATTTAAATTTTTAAAAACTGTGTCAGCCAAGAATTTAGTAGAATTAAAAAGGGGTTTCCGTTTGCATTATTATCTAGCCTTATTCCACTATTTATAATAAATGTAAACAAAATATATTGATAAACTAAATGTTAAACTATAACAGTAAATGCACTAAATTTTTTTTAGATGTGTCTTCATATTTTATATCATATCTTTGCCCAGTAATGTCCGGTTTATCCCATTTTAAACATCAAACTGCTTGGAATAAAGGTTAAAAATTTTGTTCTCAGCTTACTCAGTTAATTGGTTTAATTTGTTAACTAGCATAATTTCAATAGACAGACAGACAGATTAATAGACGGCCTTCGCTATATCCACTCGAGTTGTTACAAGGATCGTTAATAACATATAGCCTCCGCACACTGGTGTGAAGGGTACAATAAGACTAATATTACAAAAAATATTAATATCAAGCTAAATGTAATTTTATTTTGTTAAAATGATGATCTTTATTGCCATATTAAAAAACAAAATATTACAAAAAATTAAAAAAAAAATATTTTAAAATAAATAAAGAATTTATTAATAAAACCGCAATCTAAAATTTAAAAAAACATTGTAAATATTTTCGAATAAAAATAAAATCCTTTAATATTATTAATTCATTCAATTGAATTAATAAAAAAAAAATATTTCTTATTTTTTATTCAACAAATTGCTTGATATTTTTATACAAAAAAAAAAACATTAATTATTTTTCATTAAGTAAACTTTAGAACTTTTTTTCATAAAACAAAATCTTATACTCGTATTTTGGATAAACAAAATGTTTAAAAAACATATTTTAGAAAATTTTTTTATAGATTTTTTTTTTATTTAAAAAAATATTTTTTAGTAGATTATAAAAAAAAGAAATTAATTCGAAATTATTCAAACAAAAAAAAAATTATATATATACATATATATATTAGAGCGACTCACTCTGTCTGGAGATAAAAAAACTGAAAAAAGTGCCCCTATAACGATTCCCAAAATATTCCTGGTCTAACGTTAACCCATTCCGAGCATGACCGTTTTTAAAAAAATTACATTTATTTTTAAAATAATTAATTTATATTATTTTAATGGTGTATAAATCAATTTTTGAAACTTTGGCTGACATAAAGTTTAGACAAGTATAAAATAAATAAATAAAATAAATAAATTTATGTAATTTTTAATGATGATTTGGTTTTCTAATTAATTTATTTTAATACAAAATTTACATAGTTTTTTGAATATCACAACAATTAGACATGTTCTATATACCGTTGAACGCATCTTGAAAAACCCTATCATGTCATGTTGATATGTTGATCTGTAAAAAAATGAAAATACTTTCAAAAAATTAAAAAATATACCTTTTTTACAAACCAGCTCAGAATGGGTTAACGCTGGGCCAGAAATATTTTGGGAATCGTTATAGAACAAACTAAGGTAGATTTCTATGTGTGAACTTTTTTCACTTTTTTTGTGAGTCGCTCTAATACATATATATTAACTTTAGGAAATGTTAATAGTTTTTTTTTTCCAGGAATAATAGCATTTCTGGTAAAAAAAAATAATAGAAAAAAATTTTTTTTTGGTTCAAAACATAATTTAATATCTCTCATTTAAAAATTTTTTATATCTAAAATAAAAAAATATATTTTTTAAAATCAAATATTTGAAAAAATATATAAAATTTGCTTAAAACAATATCGCTTTTAAAAAACCAAAAAAATTATTAATAATTTTTTTTCAAAAATCTAAAGAATTTTTCTTTTAAATTTATCTGAAAATCCTTAAGAAATTTTTGAATTTTTTTAGAATTTCTACTATTTCATAACGCGATAAATTATTTAATATTTTTTTTTTTATTAAAAACATAATTTATTTTTTTTATTGCTAAATAAAAAAAAGTGATTTTTGTTTTAAAATAAAAAAAAAAATAATTTTATTTGATAATAAAAAAAAAATATTAAAACAAATTTTCAATTATTGTGTATTAAAATAAATTAAAATTAATTAATTAAATTTTGATTATGTAAATAAAGAATCATTTAATATTTTTTTTTTATTAATTTAATTTTTTTTATAAGTTTTATGAAAAAAAAAACAGCTTCAATAAATAAGTCATTAAATATATTTTAATAAACAATAAAAAACTATATATTTTTTTTATTAATGAAATATTTTAAATATTTTTTAACAAACCAAATATTAAATATTTTGTAATAAAAAACTCATATAAAAAAACTAATAAAATATTGCTTACTAAAATAATTAATAAACATTTTTTAATAAAAAATCATTTTGTAATTTTTAATAAAAATATATTAACTATTTTCAACAAAAAATCATCAACAATTTTTTATAAGAAATAGTTAAATATTTATTATAAATCACTAAATATATTTTCAGTAACTGTTTTTTAATTAGAAATATATTAGATATTAAAAAAGAATCTTTAATTATATTCTAATAAAAAAAAAATCATTAAATATTCTTTATAGAAAAAAATTAAAAAGTTTCAAATCTGAAAAACAGTAAATATTAAATTTAATAATAATGTTATTAAAAATCATGAAATATTTTTTAAATGAAAAATCATTAGATAATTTTTTAATAAAAATATAATTTTTAATAAAAAAGAAATAAATATTTTTGAACAAAAAAGTAATAAAATATTTTTTGTTAAAAAATCATTAAATATTTTTTAATAAAAATATTATTAAGTATTCCTCAATAGAAATATCATTAAATAATTTTCATTAAAGAAATTCGTTAAATATTTTTTAATTAAGAAACTATTAAATATTTTTTTAATAAATAAATCGTGAAAAATTTTTTAATAAAAATATTTAAAAAAAAAAATTTATACATATTATGAGATTATAAAAATAATAATAAACATTAAAAAAAATAAATCACTAAATATTTTTTACCAAAAAAAATCATTTAATATCATTTAATAAAATATCATAAAATGTATTTTAATAAAAATACTATTAAATGTTCCTCAATAAAAATATCACTAAATATTTTTCAATAAAAAAATTTACTAAATATTTTTTTAATAAAAAATGTCTTTAATAAAACAAATTAATAAATATTTTGAGATTAAAAAAATTATAATAAATAGTAAAAAAATCATTACATATTTTTTACCAAAAAAATCATTAACTATCATTTAATAAAAAATCATTAAATATTTTTCCATAAAAAAATCATATAATACTTTTTAATTAATAAAAATATATATGTTTTTAATAAAAATGGCATTAATATTTTTAAATTAGAAAAATCATTGAATAGTTTTTTGATAAAAAATCATTCAATGTTGTTTGATAAAAAATCATTAAATGTTTTTAAATAAAAATGTTATTTAGAATTCCTCAATAAAAATATCATTAAATATTTTTCGATAAAAAAATTCATGAAATATTTTTCAAATAAAAAATCATTAAATATTTCTTAATAAAAAAATTCATTAAATATTTTTTAATTAAAAATCGATAAATATTTTTGAAATAAAAAATTATAAAACAATTTTCTATTAAAAATGTATCTTTTATACTTTTTTAATAAAACTAAAAATGTTATTTAATATTTTTTAATAAAATAAATTATTAAATATTTTTTATTAAAAAATCGTAAATATCATTTAATAAAAAATCATTAAATAGGTTTCAATAAAAAAATTTATAAATACTTTCTAGTAAAAAAAAAATAAATATTTTTTAATAAAAAATATTATTAAATATTCCTCAATAAAATATTATTTAATATCTGTCAATGAAAAATTGCATTAAATATTTTTAAATTAAAAAATCATTAAATATTTTTTAAATTAAAAAAACAAAATAATTTGTTTTTAATAAAAAACATTATATAATTTTCCAAAAAAAAAAAATATCTTTAAAATTAAAAAAAAAATCAGTAGATATTTTGTAATAACAAAAATTTTTATATATTAAAAAAAAAGAATATTATTTAGTATTTTTTCTATATTTATTAAATATGATTCAATAAAAAACATTTATTTTTTTTCCATAAAAAAATCATTAATACTTCTTAAAAAATAAAATTAAATATTTTTTATTTAAAAAAAAACGTTAATAAAAAAATCATTAAATATTTCATTAAATATTTTTTGATAAAAATAATTAAATGTTTTTTAGTAAAATTGATATTAAGTATTCATCAATAATAAAATTCATTAAATATTTTTTAATTAAAAAATCTCAATAAAGAAATCATGAAATAGTTATTTAATTCTTATTTATTTAATAAAAATATATCTTTAAAATTTTTTAATAAAAAAAATCTTTAAAATTAAAAAAGAATCAATCAATGTTTTGAAAAAAAAATTATTAAATCTTAAAAAAAATTATAACATATTTTTCTAAGTAAAATCATTAAATATCATTTAATAAAAAAACTAAATATTTTTCCATAAAAAAATCACTAAATACTTTTTAATAAATAAAATTAATTTTTTTTAATAAAAAATAACAAAAAAATCATTAAATATTTTTTGATCAAAATAATTAAATTTAATTTAATAAAAGTGTTGCTAGGTATTCCTCAATAAAAGTATCATAAAATATTTTTTAATAAAAAAATTCTTATATATTTTTAAATTAAAAAATCGTGAAATATTTTTTCAATCAAATTTTTGAATTATTTTAATAAAAAAAATATCTTTAGATTCTTTATTTATATAAAAATTAATAAATATTTTGAGATTAAAAAATAATAAATATTGAAAAAAAAAAAAAAATAAATCATTAAATATTTTTTTAGCAAAAAATCAATAAATATCATTTAATAAAAAATCATTAAATATTTTTCCATAAAAAAAATCATTAAATACATTTTAATTAATAAAATTAAATATTTTTTAATAAAAACAAACAATCATATTTTTCAAAAAAAAAAAAAAAAAAAAAAATCATAAAAAATTTTTAATTAAAAAATCCTTAAATATTTTTTATATATAAAATAGTGAAATAATTTTAAATATTTTTTTAATAAAAAAAATTAATAAATATTTTGTAATAATAAAATATTATATAATATATAAAAAAATAAATCATTAAATATTTTTTATAAAATATATAAAAAAGAAATAAATCATTATTTTTTACAAAAAAAAAAAAATTCATTAAATATCATATAATAAAAAATTGAATATATTTTACTACAAAAAATCAATAAACTATTTCAAATTGTTTTGTTATAAAAAATTATTAAATATTTTCAATAAAAAAATATTCAAATATTCTTTAATAAAAATGAAGTTGAACATTTTGAAGAAAATTAAAAAAAAAATTATTATATATTTGAAAAAATATATCTTTAAATATTTTCTAAAAAAATCAATAAATATATTTTAATAAAAAAATACATCTTTTTAATGTAAAGATCATCAAATATTTAAATAAAAAAATAATAAATTTTTGTTAATGAAAGAATAACTAAATGTTTTTTTTAATAAAAAGTAATTAGTTTTTTTAATAAAAATATCTTTAAATAGTTTTCAATAAAAAAATCGTAGAATATATTTTGTAACAAATTCACTAAATTTTTGTTAAAATAAATTAAATATTAAAAAAAGTCATTCAATATTTTTGATTTAAAAAAAAAATTATAACATATTTGAAAAATATATCTTCAAAAATTTTCTAATCAAAAAATCATTAAATATTTTTTAATAAAAAAGTTTTATATATTTTTATATATTCGTTAAGTGTTTTTTTTTTTTTTATAAATCACTAATGGTTTTTTTTAATAAAAAATAATTATTATTTTGTTTAATAAAAATATCAGTGCCTATTTTTCAATAAAAAAAATTGTGAAATATTTTTAATTAAAAAAATCATATATTTTTGTGTAAAAAAATCATTAAACATTATAAAAATTTTTAAATTTTTTTAAATAAAAAATATTAAATATTAAAAAATAAATTGAATATAAAATATTTATTTAAACAACTTCTAAAAAAAGTTCACTTTCAACAGACAAAATGAAAACAATTTATTTATTTATTTTATTTAAAACATTTTAATTTAAATTAAATTATAACTAAGAAATAAAACACTAGCAGCTGAGGCTATGGGTTTTGAAAACAAATTCTATATATTTTTATTTTTTGAGACAATAAATTAATATTCTAAAATATACGTTACAGGATCATTGCACAATATAGTACACATAAATACGGCTAAATATAGCGGCGAGTTTATTAATGAAAGACAGTATAAAAAAAATTTTATCTTAGTCTCTATATGCTTTGTTCAATAATTGTTTCATTTATGTTATCGGCTTCAAATAATAGAGTTTCTCGAGGTCCTCAAATTGTTTGCTGAATGATTTAAATAATGGTGAACATTTTTTCTACTGGAAATTGCTAAAAAATTTTAATTTTTTCGTGTTAACCCTTCAAGAAGTATACAATACTATTTTAGATAAATTGGTGAATTCTAACGAAAGCCTTTTACTGTTTTCCCATACTAAATTTTTCTGGACTCAATATTAAAACAATTTGTGAAAAAAAAGTACAAAATAATAATTTAATGATTGAAGCCACTTTTATGTCAAAATTTAATAAAATTGTAAAAAACGAAAACAGTGGGAAATATTCGAGAAAATTCTAATTTATTATTTAAAAAAATATATTCTTCAAAAGCTTTAAAATAACCGAAGCATGAAGAATGATACAAAATCTAAAAAATTAGTTGAGAAGTGAAAAGATAAATTATAGACACCGCAAAAGCTTTTAGGTAAAGCGTTTTCGTAGCAGAAGAATTACGAGAAATATAACTTTAGCTAAAAGTGGTATGTTCTTTAAGAAAATTATATATGATAAATTAAAGTATATAAAATGAGATAAAAATTTACATTGAAAGATAGTAAATGCATTCAATAACGGAATTTAATGAAAAAGTTAATTAAAGCCTTAAGAAAGATTAACAATTCTTGTAGAGAGGTTTAACTAAAGCTTTGAGAAAAAATCCAAAATAAAGCCATTAGTTGGAGAACAAAAATTTTTGGTTTTTGGAGAAATTAAAAGGAGAATTTTAATATAAAAAGTAAATTTATTAATAAATTTTCATGAAACAAAAATTATTATATTTTAATTGAAAATAAATACATAATTAATTTAAAAAGTTTTTTGTTATTAGTCTTTTTTTTACTAATTTATTTAAATACACTTGTGTTTTATTTTTATTTGTATTTTGGTTTTTAATTTTTTATTTGTTTTTTTTTTTTAAGATATCATACATCAGTTGTCATCATAAAACCCTAAACAATAATTGTTTTACTTTTTTTTAGATATTTATATATATAATTTTTTTTAATAATATCAGTTTTTAATTTTATTTAATTTATACAAATACACACGAAAAAAATTGTCTTTATAAAACATATACATACATTTTTTCAATTTATTTTTTGTTAATAATAGTTAATATATTTTCAAAAACAGAATTGTAAAAGGAAAAATAAATTTTGAATTAAAAAAAGAAAACAATAACATATAATTTCACACTTTAAGCTGGACTTTAAATGAAGAAACAAATTCCACAGAAGTTAAATTGAATTTTATAGAATTTTTTTTTTGTTTAACATTTAAACCCGAAGTATAAATTTAGAGTTTTTTAGTTTTTTTTTCTTTTGAAGTTAAACTGCACGCAATATGTTAAAAATTTGGTAACATTTTTTAGACACATTTTTCAATTTTTGTTTTCTTGTTTTTTTTTTTGTTTGTTTTTTGTTGTAAATTTAGTAATTAATAAATTTGATAATTAATTAATTATAATAATAATATATATATAATAAATGTATAATTTTAATAATAATTTATAATTAATAATAATATGCATAATAGTTTTTAAATTTATAATTTATCTTTTTTTTTTTGTTTATTTTTTTTTATTATTTTCCATACATACTCTTGTTGGTGTAGTAGTAGTTTATGTTGTTTGTTGTTGTTATTGTAGTAATTTTTTTTTTTTTTAAATTTGAATCATTATTTTTTTGTTTTAGGAAATTTTGAGAAGAAAAGCTTTTTGTAAGTGTTTTGTAAGCATTACCTGATTTATTTATATTGTTGTTGTTGTTGTTGTTATTAGAATCTCATTTTTTTTTAAATTTGATTTGCTGTTTGTTGTCTTTTATTCTGGCCAAAGAGTATGTATTAATATTGCACAGTAATTAAGTCCATCTCTTTTGGTTTTAGCTCCTTTTTGGGTTGCTTCAATTTTGTTTTACAGTTGGGTTTTAGTTTCAGTAGTTTTGTATATTTATAAATATATATGATTGGCGGAGGATAATTTCATTTCATTTATGTGCTTCTTTTGCTGTGCTGCTGCTGCTGCTGCTGATGATGATGTTCTCCGTAAACCTAGCGTCCTCTGGCCCATCTAAGTAGCGCATCCGCCAGCACATCAAGATGGGCTTTCGTCTAAAAAGAAATAAAAGAATAAATTTAATGTTGAAGCTTAGTGAAAATAAACATTAATAATTAACAAATATTTGTTAGCTTTCCTTATAATCATATAAAATTAGAAACATTTTTTTTGTGTTTATTTTCAATTTAATTTTTCGCGCTTTTTTGGGCTCTTGGCTTATTGTATTGGTGAAAAAATTATGATATGTAACAACCTGTTTGAAAATGAAAAATGGAAAATAAAAAATAAAAACAGAAAAATATAAAATAAAAAATGAAAATGAAAAATAAAAAAATGAAAAATGAAAAATGGAAAAAATAAATTAAAAATAAAAAATGAAAAATAAAAAATGAAAAATGAAAATTAAAAAATGAAAAGTGAAAAATAAAAAATGAAAATTAAAAATGAAAAATGAAAAATAAAAAAAAAAATAAAAATAAAAAATAAAAATGAAATATAAAAATTAAAAGGAAAAATGAAAAATTAAAAATGAAAAATGCAAAATGAAAAATAAAAAATAAAAAATAAAAAATAAAAAATAAAAAATAAAAAATGAAAAATGAAAAATGAAAAATAAAAAATTAAAAATTAAAAATTAAAAATGAAAAATAAAAAATGAAAAATAAAAAATTAAAAATTAAAATAAAAAATGAAAAGTGAAAAATAAAAAATGAAAATTAAAAAATGAAAAATAAAAATAAAATATAAAAATGAAAAATAAAAAATTAAAAGGAAAAATTAAAAATTAAAAATGAAAAATGCAAAATGCAAAATGCAAAATGCAAAATGAAAAATGAAAACTGAAAAATAAAGAACTAAAAATGAAAAATAAAAATTGGAAAAAGAAAAATTAAAAATAAAAAATTAAAAATAAAAAATTAAAAATAAAAACTGAAAAATGGCAAAAATTTAAAATTAAAAATGAAAAACGAAAAATTAAAAATTGAAAATAAAAAAAAGGAAAGATGAAAATAAAAAATTAACTATAAAAAATGAAAAATAAAAATTTAAAAATGAAAATAAAAAATTAAAAATGAAAAATAAACAATGAAAAATAAAAACTCAAAATTAAAAATTAACCGGTTGAAATAATAAATCTATAATGTTAATAGGCAAGGCGATTTCTTGTGACCGATGTAAGTTTCACAGTCTTACCCCGATTTTGGCAAAAAATTTATCATTTGAAAGGTATTTCTTTTTAGCTGTTACCCAGATTTACATATTTTGGTCGTTTGGAATATTTTTTTGGAGTTATGATCGTTTAAAGTTGCTACTAATACGTACATAAAATTATACAATGCTATGTGTAGCTTTATTAAATTTGTTAATTTAAAATGAGTTGAATTGTGAAGCATAGCTTTAGGGTCTTTAGTAAATAAAAAAATATAGTAATAATAAATATTTTTATATTCGCAGACCCCCTGCAGTTGATTGCTATAAGTGATACATAGATGACTCTTTCTGTTTGATTTTAAAAAAGTGCCTCAAAAAAATCTTTAATTACTGGATGTTCACATATCTCCAATGTGATCGGACTCACATGATTTTTTTATTTTAATATCTGTTTTAGTTTCTTATGGGAATAACCAAATGAAATCATATATTTTTGCTCACTTACCGTCTTATAGAACATACACGATCTTCTGTCTTCATCTTCACCCTCAGGACAATCAATGAAACCATCACACAGAACATGGTCATCTATGCAACGATATCGTCCCTGCACATCCGGTGTCGGACATGCGAAACGTTCCATGCCATCCATAGCGGTAGGACACTCTAAAAATAGACATAAAGAAATGCGCAGGTTAATAAAATATGAATAAAAAACTGTATTAAATAAAATCCACATATATATACATATATATATTTCTTAATGCTAATAGTAATGTGAGAGTGAATACTTGTTATTGTGAAAAAAATTGCTTTAGTGAATTTTAATGTGATTGAAACTACACATTTTTACAAAACGCCAAACCTGTTGTCATTGTCCTGTTGACGTCAGTATTTTAATTTGATTTTATAGCATTGTTGAAAACCGATATACAATTACGATGTGGAAAAACATATTGTTGATATGTATTGTGTAGTATTGTCAAATAAATGTTTAACATGTGGTATTCAAAACAACACATTTGTATATTCATATAATTATATGGGTGTATAATTTTCTATTCACGAAATTATATTAGGGTATTTTCATGGAAACGGACATATGAAATTTTTCCCTTGTATTCGTTTTGGTTGGTTCGATAGTAATATTCTGTACAGTAATTTAATGTGATTTTTTTTTAAATTAATTTATATAGAACTAGTACAAAAAAATTTTGACTCCCAATATTTATATTACACATGAACCGGATAGAGACCAAATAGAGTAAAGCTGCTTTTAAAGATTTGCATTGTAATTTAATGTGATTTGTTTTTTGAAATTAAATTGTATGAAACTTGTGTAAAATAATGAACACACAATGTTTACATTACACATGAAACTGATGACATTATTTCGAAACTAGAGACCAAATAGAGTAAAACTGCATTTACAGTGTTTCAGAATGTGATATTTTTGTTTTGTTTTAAAAGGTTTTCAAAGTTTAAATAGATCAAATTTAAAATCCTTTATTTAGTGGAGAAAATTTTCACCCACAAACCGAAGTCGAACAAAATTGTGGGTTCGTATGGTTCACTAATTTTAAGTTTAACGGAACAGAAAGATGCTGAAGATTTTGCTAAACCGGAATATCAAAAAACCGGAGTTTGTCCAAATTCCGGGGTTTTCTTTGTAAACCGGTTATAAGAAAACTTTTATTTTCTGGTAACTGAAACCCGGTTATTTTTGTCTCGGTTAACCGGTTTTTTCTATTTAAAATCGATATCTCTTTCATATAATTCGGGCAACCACAAACCGGTTTACTTCTAAGCCAGCTTCGAAAAATTTAACGTCGTTAACAAAAAAAAAAAACAGTTCAAGAATTTTTTTATTTATTTAACCATTTTTAAATTTTTTTTTTATCCAGTTTCTTAATATATGTTCAACAAAAAATCAGCTTTTTTCTAAAGAACAATCTCATTTATTAGCTGAAACTATTTTAACATAAATTAGCATTCAGAATAACTTTCTGAGTCGATTTATTGATATCCGTGCGCCATCCGCCCGTTTGTGTGTCCATGTAAACCTTGAATCAAACTACAGGTCGCAAATATGAATATATTTTGATGAAATTTGATACATATGCTTCTATCGGATGAACGCTGTTGAAATTGGTGAAATTCGGTCCATGTTCAGATTTTGGTCCTATACAAATAACCCATATGAGATCGACTTAAATTGCCATAACAACCAAATTATCATATAGATCTGGGTCAGTTTGGGTTTGCGTATGTTTATTGCATCCATTTATCAGTAATCTAAAAACAACGCCTATAGGACAATTCTTAGTCATAGCCTGCATATGAAGCTGATTTCAAAAAACAAAAATATTGCACAGATATTTCTCAAATTTTGTTTGTATATTTTTTGCAAGAAATAAGTGATCTTACCAAATACAGTCAGAATCGGTCCATTTTTCGACCTAGTCCCCACATAAATATAGCATCCGATATGAACTTTTTCATATCTGCAGCTCGTCCTTTTTAATAGAAATACTTTTGAACTGGTTTCGCTAATCCATCAATATCATCCTTAAATTTTTATTTGATTTCTTGGTCAACCGGGTTTTTTGCAATTACTTGACCTAAACTGGGGTTTTTATTGGGTGATAGTTTTTAGTATTGTATATTGTTAGGTTGGGTGGACTACACTTCATAATCACTTAACCGAAAACCGGTGGGGAATTGCTTGGGAAATTCATCCCCAAATACCGTTAATAATTTTTATAAGGTAGTCGCTTTTGTTACAATCGGATAACCGATATCAGCTCTATTAGATGTCATATTTACTATTATATTTTCAGGTTTGTTGATCGGTTTTGACGCAGTCGTTGAACTGAAAACTATACTAACCTACAAACAGGTTAAAAATCGATTTTATTTTGGAAACACTGGAGGACACGCTTTGAAAATTCATCAATACAATCCTTTAGAGAGGACTCGAATAACCGAATTTAAATTTAATTTTTGATGTGTAAAAATCTATACGCGCAGAGGGGTAAATTTCTATTTCACAATATAATCACAAAACAGCGTAACATGTAAGATGTAAGACAAAATCGGTGTGACTTTTGATTGTATTGATGAAAAATTAAAAATAAAAAATTAAAAATAAACATGAAAAATTAAAATTAAAAAATAAAGTATGGAAAATGAAAACTGAAAAAAAATAAAAAAATTTAGAATAAAAATTGAAAAATAAAAATGAAAAACGAAAAATAAAATATGAAAAAAAAAAAATTAAAAAAAAAAATCAAAAATAAAAAATGAAAAATAAAAAAATTAAAAATAAAAATGAAAAATTAACGAAAAATGAAAAATGAAAAATAAAAAAATAAAAAATTAAAAAAGGAAAGAAAATAAAATTTTAAAAATAAAAATAAAAAATGGAAAATGAAAAAAGGAGTGAAAAATAAAAAAATGAAAAATAAAAAATGAAAAATAAAAAATGAAAAATAAAAAATGAAAAATAAAAAATGAAAATAGGAAAAAAAAAATAAAATTTAAAAAATAAAGAATTAAAAATTAAAAATTAAAAATTAAAAATTAAAAATTAAAAATTAAAAATTAAAAATTAAAAATTAAAAATTAAATATTAAAAATTAAAAATTAAATATTAAAAATTAAATATTAAAAATTAAAAATTAAAAATAAAAATTACAATTAAAAATTAAAAATTAAAAATTAAAAATTAAAAATTAAAAATTAAAAATTAAAAATTAGAAATTAAAAATTAAAAATTAAAAATTAAAAATTAAAAATTAAAAATTAAAAATTAAAAATTAAAAATTAAAAATTAAAAATTAAAAATTAAAAATTAAAAATTAAAAATTAAAAATTAAAAATTAGAAATTAAAAATTAAAAATTAAAAATTAAAAATTAAAAATTAAAATTAAAAATTAAAAATTAAAAATTAAAAATTAAAAATTAAAAATTAAAAATTAAAAATTAAAAATTAAAAATTAAAAATTAAAAATTAAAAATTAAAAATTAAAAATTAAAAATTAAAAATTAAAAATTAAAAATTAAAAATTAAAAATTAAAAATTAAAAATTAAAAATTAAAAATTAAAAATTAAAAATTAAAAATTAAAAATTAAAAATTAAAAATTAAAAATTAAAAATTAAAAATTAAAAATTAAAAATTAAAAATTAAAAATTAAAAATTAAAAATTAAAAATTAAAAATTAAAAATTAAAAATTAAAAATTAAAAATTAAAAATTAAAAATTAAAAATTAAAAATTAAAAATTAAAAATTAAAAATTAAAAATTAAAAATTAAAAATTAAAAATTAAAAATTAAAAATTAAAAATTAAAAATTAAAAATTAAAAATTAAAAATTAAAAATTAAAAATTAAAAATTAAAAATTAAAAATTAAAAATTAAAAATTAAAAATTAAAAATTAAAAATTAAAAATTAAAAATTAAAAATTAAAAATTAAAAATTAAAAATAATCAAATAAATTTTTATTTGATTTCTTGGTCAACTGGGTTTTTTGCAATTACTTGACCTAAACCGGGGTTTTTAGGGGTGATATTTTAGGTTGGGTGGACTACACTTCATAATCGCTTAACCGAAAACCGGTGGGGAATTGCTTGGGAAATTCATCCCCAACTACCGTTAATAATTTTTATAAGGTAGTCGCTTTTGTTACAATCGGCTAACGATATCAGCTCTATTAGTTGTCATATTTACTATTATATTTTCAGGTTTGTTGATCGGTTTTGACGCAATCGTTGAACTGAAAATTCTATTAACCTACAAACAGGTTAAAAATCGATTTTATTTTGGAAACACTGGAGGACACGCTTTGAAAATTCATCAATACAATCCTTTAGGGAGGACTCGAATAACCGAATTTAAATTTAATTTTTGATGTGTAAACATCTATACGCGCAGAGGGGTAAGTTTCTATTTCACAATACAATCACAAAACAGCGTAACATGTTAGACGTAAGACAAAATCGGTGTGACTTTTGATTGTATTGATGAAAAAATTAAGTTGTGTAATAACCTGTTTGAAAATGAAAAATGAAAAAAAAATATATCAAAAATTAAAAATAAAAAATGAAAAATAAAAATGAAAAATTAAAAATGAAACATAAAGTATGGAAAATAAAAAATGAAAAAAAAAATAAAAAAATTTATAATAAAAAATGAAAAATAAAAATGTAAAATGAAAAATAAAATATGAAAAATAAAAAATTAAAATAAAAAGCAAAAATAAAAAACGAAAAATAATAAAATTAAAAATAAAAATGAAAAATTAACGAAAAACGAAAAACTGAAAAATAAAAAATGAAAAATCAAAAATGAAAAATGAAAAATTAAAAAACAAAAAATGAAAAACGAAAAATTAACAATGAAAAATTAAAAATAAATGATGAAAAATGAAAAGTGAAAAATAAAAAATGAAAAATAAAAAATGAAAAATTAAAAATAAAATATTAAAAATTAAAAATTAAATATTAAAAATTAAATATTAAAAATTAAAAATTAAAAATAAAAATTACAATTAAAAATTAAAAATTAAAAATTAAAAATTAAAAATTAGAAATTAAAAATTAAAAATTAAAAATTAAAAATTAAAAATTAAAAATTAAAAATTAAAAATTAAAAATTAAAAATTAAAAATTAAAAATTAAAAATTAAAAATTAAAAATTAAAAATTAAAAATTAGAAATTAAAAATTAAAAATTAAAAATTAAAAATTAAAAATTAAAATTAAAAATTAAAAATTAAAAATTAAAAACTAAAAATTAAAAATTAAAAATTAAAAATTAAAACTTAAAAATTAAAAATTAAAAATTAAAAATTAAAAATTAAAAATTAAAAATTAAAAATTAAAAATTAAAAATTAAAAATTAAAAATTAAAAATTAAAAATTAATAATTAAAAATTAAAAATTAAAAATTAAAAATTAAAAATTAAAAATTAAAAATTAAAAATTAAAAATTAAAAATTAAAAATTAAAAATTAAAAATTAAAAATTAAAAATTAAAAATTAAAAATTAAAAATTAAAAATTAAAAATTAAAAATTAAAAATTAAAAATTAAAAATTAAAAATTAAAAATTAAAAATTAAAAATTAAAAATTAAAAATTAAAAATTAAAAATTAAAAATTAAAAATTAAAAATTAAAAATTAAAAATTAAAAATTAAAAATTAAAAATTAAAAATTAAAAATTAAAAATTAAAAATTAAAAATTAAAAATTAAAAATTAAAAATTAAAAATTAAAAATTAAAAATTAAAAATTAAAAATAACAAATAAATTTTTATTTGATTTCTTGGTCAACTGGGTTTTTTGCAATTACTTGACCTAAACCGGGGTTTTTAGGGGTGATATTTTTTAGTGTTGTATATTGTTAGGTTGGGTGGACTACACTTCATAATCGCTTAACCGAAAACCGGTGGGGAATTGCTTGGGAAATTCATCCCCAACTACCGTTAATAATTTTTATAAGGTAGTCGCTTTTGTTACAATCGGCTAACCGATATCAGCTCTATTAGTTGTCATATTTACTATTATATTTTCAGGTTTGTTGATCGGTTTTGACGCAATCGTTGAACTGAAAATTCTATTAACCTACAAACAGGTTAAAAATCGATTTTATTTTGGAAACACTGGAGGACACGCTTTGAAAATTCATCAATACAATCCTTTAGGGAGGACTCGAATAACCGAATTTAAATTTAATTTTTGATGTGTAAACATCTATACGCGCAGAGGGGTAAGTTTCTATTTCACAATACAATCACAAAACAGCGTAACATGTTAGACGTAAGACAAAATCGGTGTGACTTTTGATTGTATTGATGAAAAAATTAAGTTGTGTAATAACCTGTTTGAAAATGAAAAATGAAAAAAAAATATATCAAAAATTAAAAATAAAAAATGAAAAATAAAAATGAAAAATTAAAAATGAAACATAAAGTATGGAAAATAAAAAATGAAAAAAAAAATAAAAAAATTTATAATAAAAAATGAAAAATAAAAATGTAAAATGAAAAATAAAATATGAAAAATAAAAAATTAAAATAAAAAGCAAAAATAAAAAACGAAAAATAATAAAATTAAAAATAAAAATGAAAAATTAACGAAAAACGAAAAACTGAAAAATAAAAAATGAAAAATCAAAAATGAAAAATGAAAAATTAAAAAACAAAAAATGAAAAACGAAAAATTAACAATGAAAAATTTAAAATAAATGATGAAAAATGAAAAGTGAAAAATAAAAAATGAAAAATAAAAAATGAAAAATTAAAAATTAAATATTAAAATTTAAAAATTAAATATTAAAAATTAAAAATTAAAAATTAAAAATTAAAAATTAAAAATTAAAAATTAAAAATTAAAAATTAAAAATTAAAAATTAAAAATTAAAAATTAAAAATTAAAAATTAAAAATTAAAAATTAAAAATTAAAAATTAATAATTAATAATTAAAAATTTAAAATTAAAAATTAAAAATTAAAAATTAAAAATTGAAAATTAAAAATTAAAAATTAAAAATTAAAAATTAAAAATTAAAAAATGAAAAGTTAAAATTTAAAAATTAAAAATTAAAAATTAAAAATTAAAAATTAAAAATTAAAAATGAAAAATTAAAAATTAAAAATTAAAAATTAAAAATTAAAAATTAAAAATTAAAAATTAAAAATTAAAAATTAAAAATTAAAAATTAAAAATTAAAAATTAAAAATTAAAAATTAAAAATTAAAAATTAAAAATTAAAAATTAAAAATTAAAAATTAAAAATTAAAAATTAAAAATAATCAAATAAATTTTTATTTGATTTCTTGGTCAACTGGGTTTTTTGCAATTACTTGACCTAAACCGGGGTTTTTAGGGGTGATATTTTTTAGTGTTGTATATTGTTAGGTTGGGTGGACTACACTTCATAATCGCTTAACCGAAAACCGGTGGGGAATTGCTTGGGAAATTCATCCCCAACTACCGTTAATAATTTTTATAAGGTAGTCGCTTTTGTTACAATCGGCTAACCGATATCAGCTCTATTAGTTGTCATATTTACTATTATATTTTCAGGTTTGTTGATCGGTTTTGACGCAATCGTTGAACTGAAAATTCTATTAACCTACAAACAGGTTAAAAATCGATTTTATTTTGGAAACACTGGAGGACACGCTTTGAAAATTCATCAATACAATCCTTTAGGGAGGACTCGAATAACCGAATTTAAATTTAATTTTTGATGTGTAAACATCTATACGCGCAGAGGGGTAAGTTTCTATTTCACAATACAATCACAAAACAGCGTAACATGTTAGACGTAAGACAAAATCGGTGTGACTTTTGATTGTATTGATGAAAAAATTAAGTTGTGTAATAACCTGTTTGAAAATGAAAAATGAAAAAAAAATATATCAAAAATTAAAAATAAAAAATGAAAAATAAAAATGAAAAATTAAAAATGAAACATAAAGTATGGAAAATAAAAAATGAAAAAAAAATAAAAAAATTTATAATAAAAAATGAAAAATAAAAATGTAAAATGAAAAATAAAATATGAAAAATAAAAAATTAAAATAAAAAGCAAAAATAAAAAACGAAAAATAATAAAATTAAAAATAAAAATGAAAAATTAACGAAAAACGAAAAACTGAAAAATAAAAAATGAAAAATCAAAAAAGAAAAATGAAAAATTAAAAAACAAAAAATGAAAAACGAAAAATTAACAATGAAAAATTAAAAATAAATGATGAAAAATGAAAAGTGAAAAATAAAAAATGAAAAATAAAAAATGAAAAATTAAAAATAAAATATTAAAATTTAAAAATTAAATATTAAAAATTAAAAATTAAAAATTAAAAATTAAAAATTAAAAATTAAAAATTAAAAATTAAAAATTAAAAATTAAAAATTAAAAATTAAAAATTAAAAATTAAAAATTAAAAATTAAAAATTAAAAATTAAAAATTAAAAATTAAAAATTAAAAATTAATAATTAATAATTAAAAATTTAAAATTAAAAATTAAAAATTAAAAATTAAAAATTAAAAATTGAAAATTAAAAATTAAAAATTAAAAATTAAAAATTAAAAAATGAAAAGTTAAAATTTAAAAATTAAAAATTAAAAATTAAAAATTAAAAATTAAAAATGAAAAATTAAAAATTAAAAATTAAAAATTAAAAATTAAAAATTAAAAATTAAAAATTAAAAATTAAAAATTAAAAATTAAAAATTAAAAATTAAAAATTAAAAATTAAAAATTAAAAATTAAAAATTAAAAATTAAAAATTAAAAATTAAAAATTAAAAATTAAAAATTAAAAATTAAAAATTAAAAATTAAAAATTAAAAATTAAAAATTAAAAATTATAAATTAAAAATTAAAAATTAAAAATTAAAAATTAAAAATTAAAAATTAAAAATTAAAAATTAAAAATTAAAAATTAAAAATTAAAAATTAAAAATTAAAAATTAAAAATTAAAAATTAAAAATTAAAAAATAAAAAGTTAAAATTTAAAAATTAAAAATTAAAAATTACAAATTAAAAATTACAAATTAAAAATTAAAAATTAATAATTAAAAATTAAAAATTACAAATTAAAAATTAAAAACTAAAAATTAAAAATTAAAAATTTAAAATTAATAATTAAAAATTGAAAATTAAAAATTAAAAATTAAAAATTAAAAATTAAAAATTAAAAATTAAAAATTAAAAATTAAAAATTAAAAATTAAAAATTAAAAATTAAAAATTAAAAATTAAAAATTAAAAATTAAAAATTAATAATTAATAATTAAAAATTTAAAATTAAAAATTAAAAATTAAAAATTAAAAATTAAAAATTGAAAATTAAAAATTAAAAATTAAAAATTAAAAATTAAAAATTAAAAATTAAAAATTAAAAATTAATAATTAAAAATTAAAAATTAAAAATTAAAAATTAAAAATTAAAAATTAAAAATTAAAAATTTAAAATTTAAAATTT